>JBCNJP010000014.1:28822199-28906986 GCA_039602395.1 Deinandra increscens subsp. villosa | reverse complement strand
TCCCTTACTTTTTATAAAATTAAGAGTCCCTTCTGATAAAAAAATATATATATTTTTTATTTTTAGAAAATATAATATACTCAAATAATTTTCAACACGTTAAATTATTTAGTTAACGTAGAATAATAAACTACTGTCTCACTCAGTGTCTCTTAGATTTAAAAAAAAAAAAAAAGACTAACGTCTAACGATTAACGTCAAGACAACTCTAATGATAAAAAAAACGTCTACACCCGGAAGGGGAGAAGGTAAATGGGTAGCTTAACTAGACCTTGTGTCACCACCTACGGTTTCACAAAGTCGACTTCCCTTCTATCTTAAAAATATATATATATATATATCGCACCTCTTACATTGAGCTTTATATAGACCCCTTTATGTTTTATATAAATCAAAATGTCACCTAATATACGAGGTCACTAGTTGTAGATACAACTATAACAACCGTTAAGTTGATTGATGAAGATCGAATAATGGAAATTGTGATTGTCCCCGTTCAGAAACTATTAAAGGGCGTTCTTTTTAGAATAATAGATCAAAACTCGTAAATAATCATATTTAAATAATAGAGTATTATAACATAATACAGTTTTTGTTGTCATGTCAACCCAAACACAACCCGTAAAATTGTTATTTAGAGACATGCTATCAGATTCATCCAACTCGCCGGATTTGCCACCTCCCAAACTTATTCCTGGTAAATGACATGAATCTTTTGCTGAATATAGGGCACACATAACTTTATAAGTCTATTACCTTGAATTTATAGTCAAACATCTAGCAGACTTGAAAAGTCAACATCTTGGAGTGTAAGTGCACCAATGTACAGCTGGCTTATATGATCAGGACATAAAGGAACACACTTTCTATCAAAAACTCCAGGGATGACACCCATACCCAAAACCCATGATTTCTCATCACTCATGCTCAAATCTTTATGCAATAACCGAATTCTGTACACAATTGTATCAAATCTTTGACAAAAATGAGCACCACATCGATACAAATCTTCGTCTGTAGCCAATCTAGTCAACATCATGGTCAAAGCTCCATCTACAGGCTTCGGGTCCACAAGATTCTTATCACCCATCATTCTAATCTCTCGTTCGCTAGGAAAAAACAGTTCTTCATTTCCATTAACATCAAAAACCCTCAAATCTTTAGTGTAATGTTTAATAGCTTCACGTTTGGTCGATTCATGTTTTTCAGCTAAAGTCAAGATACAAGAGAATCGCATGTGATAATTTACAACAGTTTTCACAATCTTGAAATTATGACAACAACAGAAGTAATCTAGCCATCTTTTTCCCACGCCCGTGTGCCATTTAATGATATCAACATCTTCTAGAACCATGAGTGAACTGATTGGTCTAGGCCGACCCATATTGTTGGTGAACCCGGCTAACCTAACCGCTTTTCTAACAAGCTGTTCCGGTGCATCAACTTTTATACAAAGTTTTGTCAAATCTTTGACAGTTCCTTCCGTATATTTCTTATCTTCTTCTTCTTCTAACTTTATTTTTCTTTCCTCCAGCTCTTTTCTAGCTTTCATTGGATTCAAATATTTGTCAACTTTTTCTTGAAATTTGTCATAGGATTCTACAAGATCTAAAGGAAGTTGATCTCTAATTCTTTTTAAAGATAAAAAATCACCACCCGAAAGCTTACGGTACCATGCTGCACGTTCTTCTACTGACTCCATAAACTCATCAACCGTTTCACGCCCCCAACTTTCAAAAATCTCCCTCACTTCTTTCTCAATTTCGAAATCTAACTTGAACCCATTGCTTGTTTTTAATTTCTTATAAACATGACTAAATATTTTCATAGCTAGTTTTTTCCTATTTGTCTCCCTCCTATTCTTGAGTTCTTGAAGTCTTACTTCTTTCTGTCTCAAATACTTTTTCCTAGCCCTAATCGCCTTCTCCGACATCGGAGGATGCAAAACTGAAGGCGTTACCGCCCGAATATCCATACCTAAAAAACTAATTTCCTCCGAAACAGCACTATGAATGACAGTAATCTCCCTATCTACCTCCAACACCAAATTCTTTTCAAGAAACTGTACAACAAGATTCTTTAACTTTACAGTTAAACCCTTTGACCCGGATGTGATTACAAGTATTTCATCCAAGTATCTAACCGCATATACCTTTAAAGGCTTGTAAAAAACATGATCATCATTTCCAGTCTCTAATCTACTTTCAAGATTCTCCTTATTAATCAACAAACGCAATTCTTGTAACTTTTGATCAAACACATTCAAGTAAATGTTCATCAATATCGAATTCAACCCACATTCTTGAGGAAACCCCTTTCCTAAATAACCCCCACCCAACTCAATTCGAGCTACATTCGACACAATCAATCTCTTAATTATCTCAATTAGCATCTCATCTTTTATTTTGTGTTCAAGAATTGAACGTAATTTGTCCAAATTCTCCGAACCAAATTGCTTATTGTTGTTAAATGAAACAGTAAACCACCAAGAGGGGTTTTCCACAGTGGTTTTTAGGTATCGAATCGCGGTGTGCCGACCCATGCCCACACGGCCACCATAGCTAAAAGTTGCAAAACGGTCATCATATATAACTTCTAAAACCATTCTAATTGATTCAATTAAGACCTTAAGTTTCAAATTAGGGAGAACTAGAGATACCGGTTCACCTTTGTTTGCCAATTTGATGAAGCAAGATTCGAACTTGAACCTGTTTTTGGTGAGCTCGTCGGACATATCTGAAATTGAGAAGAAATTAGTTGAAATCGAGTCCATGGTGGGTGGTTCCGGCGGGTTTGGGCCGTCGTGGATGAGGTTGTGGGCCGCGGTGAGGAGGACGGAGGGAGAAGAGACGACATTTTGGAGGAGGTTTGAGAATTTGCCCTGGTGGTATTGAGAGAGGACTAGGGTTTTGAGTTGGGGTTTTGTGAGGGGTTTTGTGACGTCGGATATGGGATTCTCCGGCGGAGAGATGACGGCGGGTAGTGTCGAGAGGAGCCTCGCCGGACGCAATGAAGCGGTGGTTCGCCGGAGAAATAAAAGCATTGAAATTAGGGCTAACAATTTGAGCCCAATTGAGTTGAGGGTTTTGGCAAAGGAGATGATTATTCATGGGGCACCCAATCAAGTAATATTTATTTATTTTTTAACTATAACTTAGAGACTATTGAGTAAACGTTAAAGGAATGAACGAGAGAATGGATTGGAAAAGATAATGGAATGGTTAAGATAATGGAATGGTTGAGGAAATAAAATGAATCATTATCATTTTATCATCTTGTTTGGTAATGAAATAAATAATTGCTTCATGTTGTTTGATAGTTAGCAAAAATAAAGTAATCGAATACAGTTTTACGAACATTTCTATTTAAAATACTTATATTTATATTTTTTTTAATTTTTAAGTTTTGAATAATTTATTTTATTAAATATTTTAACCTTTATGTTTTATTTTATTTTTATTTTTATTTGTAAAGTTACTTTTATATTTATTTTTTGGTTTTAATTATTATATTTATTTTATATTTATTTTATATTTATTTTATTATTTTTTCATTTTTAGTTTTACTTTTATATTTTATTTGTTTTTATATATTTTTTATTTTTTTATTCTTGATTTTTTTTTTCATAAAATTTTATAAAAAAAATCAAATTGAATAAAAAATTTCATTCCATTACTTGAGGGAATGAAATACCCGAACTAAATCCTCATACCCATCCCCGCCCCCCCTCTCGCCTAATACTCGATGGGTACCGGTAAAAAAAAACCCGTTAGATACGGGGAACCCAATGGGTTACCCATTTAAGAAAAAAATCTACTTTTTTAAAAGTCGAAAAAAAATAACCATAATAAGTTAAACATTTAAGTTTCATAATTCAATTCCACAATAATAATAGCAAAAAAGACAATCATCATGTTCTCAAGTTCATTAAAAAAATAAAAAACTATATAAATTATATATATTTAGGTTTTATATAAAGGGCATATATAAATCATATATATTCGGGTTTTAAACGGGGTAGGTAGTGTTGTACCCGTACCCGACCCATCCCCGCTTCGGGTTTTAAAAATAATATCCGTCCCCGCCTCATTACCCGTTAAGACAGGTAATACCCGTCCCATTCGGTTCATGTACCCACGGGGACCCGCTTTCACGGGTAAAATTTACATCCCTAATCACAAGGGAGGCGGAGTGCGAAGCGGTTTCTGTCGTGGCAGGAGTAAATTGTAATAGGCTCTAGAGGAGTTAACGTATACCTATTCAACTTCGTACGCGAAGTAGAAATTATATGTATGGTTTTTTATGTATTTTTTTCCGTGGTTGGGAGTTATTAAATAAGTTCTAGATAAAATATAACTAATTCACACTTCAGTCCCAATGATTTTTCTAAATTTGGTTGAGTGTGTTTCTTTCTCTTAACTAACCCGGCTTCAAGTCATGCTTACTACATTTTATATTTTATTTTAATTTAAATATGTTTTGGCTAATAGCCCTAAGAGCACCTAAGCCTAATAAACTAAAATATTAGTAATAGTAGCTCAAACTTAAGTACATAATAGCCCAATCCAAATATAATCTATAAATTAATTATCGATACATTAATATAGATGCTCCATTCGAAAAAAATGTTGATCACTCTTATTTTTATTATATATTTTATTGAAATCTTGTATTATCCTTATTTTTCTATATTATTTAAATTCTAATGACAGTATTTCTTTTATTATTGTGTTGTATTTGTCCTATGTGACCAACTCGATCCGGACCAAATTTTTTTATGTATGTTTCAATGAAACTTAAGAATTTAAAAAAATAATGACTCCGTAAAAAAAAATTGTACACCTCCTTAAAAGTTTTCTATTTCTACCCTACATCACGGCTTCGCCGGCTTGATCGGGCAACATCGTCGCTAGGGGTGTGGCTACCCTCCGTAGCTTCGATTGGCGGTTACATGTAGCTGATGAGATTTTGGGTATTTTTGTGGGCCATGTCTTAATAATATATATATATTATTAATTTATTTATTTTTTAAAACTCAAATCTTTGTTTTTTAAATATATAACGACTTTATTTTTAATGGCTAGAAATCTATAACGGCTATAAATCTATAACCATGGTTGTAAAACTCCTCGCCTACGACTGATTACTCCTTGAGTACTCCCCAAGTACTCCCTCATATTCCCCGAGTACTCCCTCAACCAGGACGAGTACTCTCAACTCCCTCATAGCGGCTTTTGCAACCATGTCTATAACGTCTATATTAAAAAAACATAATAAATAGCAACTTCAGAATTCAATTCTTCATAGTTTAAAATCAATTATTATGTCAAACATAGAAGAAATACTCGAATAATTTCATAATATGATTTTAATACCTCTAGATAATATCCTAGAAAATTATCTATCGCCTTTTAAACCTCATGTTCTGGTTCCAGCTCCACATTTTTTTCCACCTCCACCTCATGTTCAACCTCCTGTAAACCCCTATGTTGATGACCTTTGGGAGAGGAATTACGCATTTGATTACTGGTTGCCCGAAAACCCACCTAAAGAGTCAATAGAAGACTATTACGAACTAGACGATGAAGTCCAGCTTGAAGAAGAAGAAAAAGAACCGGTTGACAAAAAACATCCGGAGGATGAGTTCGTGCTTCGTGATCCAACCGATATCACCCCTTGTGACTCCCATGGGAAAATGAAGACTCCAATTCCGATTCCGATTATTTGTATTAGGATTAGTTATGCTTACTTATAATTTTAAGTAGGATTAATTATGTTTATGTTTATTTTTAATAATGTTTATGCCTATTTTAAATCTAATTTAAATGACATGTTTTATTTAGTTTTAACAAACTAATTTAAATAAATAAATAAAATTCTACTTTTACTATTTAAATTATACCACTCTCTCACTTCTAGTACTTAAATTCTACTTGTTTCTCTCTCTCGCATGATACAATCTTATTGGTTGGTGTCAATTCTACCTCTACTACTTAATTCTACAACTCCTCCGCCCTAATGTTTTGAATATAGTTACATTTTATCTATAAGACTCGAACTCTTAAAGCATTTACTACTTAAATTCTACCACTCACTCACTTCTACTATTTAAATTCTACTTGTTTCTTTCTCTCGCACGACACAATCCTATTGTTTGGTGACAATTCTACTTCTACTACTTAATTCTACAACTCCCCCGTCCTAATGTCTTGAATATAGTTACATTTTATCTATAAGACTCGAACTCTTAAAGTATTCACAACACGTTCCCCATTTGCATCATCAGCCCTACAAATTAAGCGAAATTACTAATTTCTTTTCATATTTACTTCTACGTCAGGTTCCTTATCCCTACACCTATACCTAATACGAAATATTCCTTTTCACGCTTCAATTATTATACCCATTCATTTTCAATCTATCTTATCTCAAAATATCGTTTTATGGTTTATAAATTTTCATTACAAACTATTTAATATATCACTTATTTAATATTATATGTATATACAAAATCCATTGGAACAAGAATGATTTACACGCTTTGACACGCATCTGTTCGTCCCCATATCCATACATGCTTGACATCTTTCTCGTCTCCTTTCTTTAGGTTATCCGTAATGGACGTTAACTCGTCTTATTGCGCCTCATAGCAATCCGCACACCGCCCCCAAGGGCGCTATGGGCTTTAAATCGGCCAAGGATGCTGCGAAGATGGCGCCTCTCCCCCTCTCCATGATTTCGCCCCCCCCCCCCCCCTTTTTTTTTTGCTTAAATATATTGAAGGGTTTTTTATATAATATAGTTGCATAATAATTAAGGGACGTTCTGAGGTTTTATGACTACACTATTTTTAGTCCAGGAAACCATTTGCTGACTAGGACGACACATGTCGTGATTTGTCTAGGTGAGGAGAGTTATGACTATAGTCTATGGATAACCTTAATTGATGGCTTTCCACACCACCACATTAGATCAACGACCCTCTATGTTCCATTTCTTCATCGACGGTTATTTCATCAGTGGTATGTATACATCATGTATCTTTGTTTTCAATCGACCTAATTTCAGGGTAAGCAGGTTGTAGGTACATGTTCCTCTACACGATCCAGATTGAAGGTTCCATATTGGTTCTGTGGCCTTTTTTTAGTGGCTCCTATTCACGTTTTTCTTTATTTTGACGGTTGCCTATTGTGATTGTGGGTGACGTTGATTTCTTCGTCCTATTATCTTCCTCGGTTTATTTTGGTATGTGTTCTCCCTCATTTGTTTTCTGGTGCACTTGCGTGTGGAATTGAAGTGTTTGTATTCAGCAACTATTACACTTTAGTCTAATATGAAGGTGAGTATATAAGTTGATTCTGATGCTTATTATGTTGTGCATTGTTATTTGTGATATGGTTCATCTTTTAATCTTTTATACATAGTACTATAGTAGGCTGTTATTTGGACTACACAACTAGTTGTACTTGTACATCTATTGTTTGTGATTCTTGTTGTATAAATACTAATTATATTTTGAGCATATATACATAGGTATCATCCCCACCATTAATGAAGTCTCTACACTTCATGCATTTGATAAAGTGGATTAACATTGGATGATGTGATATCTCTATTAAGGACTTATGTATTTCGTTCTAGCAAATTTTACCTTTAACCTTTATATTTATTTTATTTCATTCTAATATACTATCACGAATGTTGAGAAATTTATGACAAAAATCACGTGTCAGTAAAAGAATTTAGTTTGTAACTACCAAAAAAAAAATCATACCACAAAAGCCTTTCTTCTATATTGTGGCAAAAAAGTGAGACTAAAAGTCTAAAAGTTTGTATCGAGAAACCGAAAAATGTATGTCACTAAAATGCTTTAATAGTAAAGCTTTTCTTCTGTATAGTTATAAAAATTATCACACATGCATTTTGCATGATTTGAACCTGCAGCTTCTTAGTTAGTGAGTCACCACTTTACGACAAACATATCCTTTTAGAACTAATAGTAACTCTTCTACTCGCACTTTTTTGTGTGCACTCATTACCGAAGAGACCTTTAATGACATTTTTTGTTTTTAGAGGCAGTTTCTGAATGCCATCAAAGGGCATTTTTTTGTAACAAAAGAAATTTGAGTTTAATGATATGTCAAAGCAAATGAAGGTTTAGGAGTAGTTGCGATTAATTTCAATGATTAATCAATGATAGCATTTGGAAGCGAAGATCGCGTTAATCATTGTAGTTAACTTAAAAAATTCAAACAAATATTAGTCTTACATGAGTGATCAATGATTGTCAATACATTTGTTAGTAAAATTCATGAGAATATTCATTCTTTTGATATTATAAAATTTATTTCCATTAAGAAATTTTTTTTCTTTTTCTAAAAATTATTTTAAGCAACGTATACGAGTCCTATTAAACAATACGACTTGTATACTTTTTAATGAGCGTTTCTATAACAAATCTAGGTGTACCAATAATCATATCATATCATATATCATATCATCATATTCATATATTCATATTCATATTCATATACTTTAATAAACAAATTTCTCAACGCTGACGTGGCATCACCACAGCCCCCCATTAGAGTCATTTTCCCGCCTAAATAAAGATCCACGATTGACTAATTAGCTTTAATTACTCCATTAATTAAGCAATTTCTAAATCAAATTAACTGATTTTGCATTTAATCACTTTTAACCTTCCTTAAATGTAGATATCAAATAAATATCACATCTTTATTCAAATTTTATATCCAAATTTTAACTTTAATTATATATGCATCTTAACAAGAAAACTGTTATCACTTTGCTAATTTCGGTTATTAAAAGAGTGGTCATTAAATTTCGTGATTTTATATGTAGTCTGAAACAAAAACAGTGACGTAGCAAACTTATTAAAGCAAACAATGGCTCAAACTTCTTATATTGGACGAGGATAGAAAAGTCACTGAAGAAACTATAAACGTAATGTATAATTTTTTTTTTCAAATTTGTAACTTTTTTGTATTTTGTACCTTTTAATCATGATTTTGTTTCGCTTTAAGTATAATTATCTTTCATTATTTTACTTTCACATATAAAATTAAAGATGGTTGATATATTTTGTTATCTATTTATTTTTAAAATACAACCGTGCATCGCACGGGTCCAAAAGACTAGTCATACTCTAAATGGATTATATATATATTTTTTTTAAAAAGGGGCAATTTGTAGGTCGCATGGCGATTCTAATACTCACTTAGCGTGACTTCTAAGATTTGGGATCGTGTTGGAAGTTCGTTAGATTTTTTGAGGAAGTTTCTCCTTTTCTCCGGCTAATTTGATGGAAGGGTTGGATAATGGCCGTTTGTCTTCAAAAGAAAAAAGTTCCTTGTGGAGGAGATTCTATTAGTTACTTGGTGGTCCATTCGGATTTTCAGGAATAATAAGATTTTTAAAGAATAATAACACATTTTTACTTATCTTCGATCACTTATTCTCAATCATGTTCGAGCAGATATACAAGTCTAGTAAATTCTATTTAATTTGATCATCACATGTGAGTTTGACTCCTCTACTCCCTCCTTTACACCGATGGTTTCTTCAGTTCTCACTAAAAATTCAAAATCATGTAAACTAACCTTCAATGGCTCGTAATTGAACGATTAAATTCTTTATTTACACTATTTTATTCAAGTACATATATCACTTGTTAAAATATGTAACGTGGAATAACTATTATTAAATAATGATAGGTGAGGTAGGTGTGGTGTTATTTCTTATATTGAAACGTAAAAAATAAATCTTTGGTAATAGTAATGTTTATATGGATCATGATTCATGGATGTCATGTAACCAACACGTCTTCTTCTTGGTCTTAACATCCACCTTTTTGTTTGATCTATCTGGACCGTGAACCATGACGATGACTTGTCTTAGTGGTTATTGGTGATGAGATGAAACTTGAGACTAAGAGGTCACAAGTTCGAACCCTAAACTTCTAGGTTTTATCACCCGACCACTCTTAAAGGTTGATTTTCTCTTGAATTATAAGCTCAGCCGTTGTAATTATTACTCCTAATTTTTCAAGGCATTAGTTGGCCTTCCAAAAGAAATATATTTGAAGCAGGGCTGTCTTTGAGGGTGTGCGACCACATAGGGCATATGTTTTAGAGGGTTATAAGAAATTTTTTTTGTCTTTATATATTACATGTCATTTAACATTTATTTCTAGTTTATTAAGTTCGAACTCATATTTAAAATAATAAATGAGCAATTATGTAAAAAAAATCACTAAATCCAATAAATGATAAGGAGGATGTAACACATTTTATAACAATTATTGTTGATTTATAAATTTTTTTATATATAAAGGGCATATTTGTTAAACTCACCCCGAACACTCGAATCTCAGAGACGCCCCTGATTTGAAGGGTGACTCAAAACTGAAACACTACCTAATCTCCTCATAATTTTACTCTATATAGTTTACAACGAACTCATAATTTTACTCTATATAGTTTACAACGAAGCTTTTAACCTCAACCGATATAAAAGGACACTATTTATCATCAAATTACCATTAATACCATTAAGATGAATACTCTTCGATTATAATATCCATCTATGTTCCCAAACATTTGACACTTAACAAACTCAAAGAGTTTAAAACATCAATATTAGTCTCGTCATAAGGAGTAAGATATTTTGTCTGTGACCATCATTCGACGTAAGAACGTAAGAGTAAATATCTCAAACTCTTTGATACGACCTAGGTTCATAGAGTAATCGTGTGATAGTGGCCGGCGCATACGTGCTGCATTACGAGTGGGACTAAGCTAATATAAGACCAACCCAATTGATAAAAGCTCGAACGGCCTTCAATAAAAGGGTACCTGTACCTGAAACCGACACAGGTGGGTAGGTAGAGAATACCTAGGGGCGCGAGACAACTATCTCTAAGGAACTCAGCAAAATAGCCCCGTAACTTCGAGAGAAAGGGTGCCTCCTCACAAAGGGGGTCGCAGTGACCAGGCCAAGACGACTGTTAACAAAAACACAGGAAGGGGCTCTTTGTTTTTTTTTTAGAAAAATGGCTGAGTCAAACGAATTTTAGGCATGGATTAGATAATTCTGATCGAGTCAGATGATTTTTCGTGCAAAACAATAATATTTATGGTGTAATTTAAAATAAATCGATAGGTGTGTTTACCGAAAAAAATAAATGAATAGCGGGTCAAATTACTGGATTGGGACATGTACGATTATCGGGACCCGAACTCAGATTTGGGTTCCGATGGGTGGATAGCATACACCATCAGACAGAATCACAGAATCACAGAATTATAAAATCACTTTAAGTATTATTTTCTTAAAATACAATCAGTTTTTATTCCTCTTATTATATGACAGCAGAGTTTAGGAAGTACATTAATCTAAACCGTTGAGACTATCTGTAAACATAATAAACGTATAATTACGACTTTATATATGATAAGGTTAATTAATTAAAATCGAGAATAAATTAAATTCAAGAATCTGATTTTTTGATTTAATATTTGGAAATTTTCCAGAGAGAATCTAGCAATTACAGTATGTTTGTTTGCGTCTCCATCATACGCGTGAAGTCCTCAAAGCACACGAACCCATCTCCATTCTTATCCACGCTACTTATCATACGCCTGCAATCCTCTAACGTGCACTCTCCGTCGCCGATCGACTTAAACACCGCAAACAACTCACCGGCGGTTATCAATCCGTCGTTATCCGTATCAAAAAACTCAAACGCACCTCGAATTTCGTCGTCGCACGACGGCGGACCAAACGCCGAGCTTATAACCCCAAACTCCTCCAAACTTATACTTCCGTCACCGTCTCTATCGATCTCGTTAATCATCACGCTGAGTTCCTCCGGACTGATCGGTTCCGCACCTCCGAGTCGACTCAGCAAAGCCTCCAGCTCCGATCTCGTTATCCTCCCGTCGCCGTCCATGATCCGGAACGCCTGGAGCAACTCGAACTGCAACTCCGCGGAGATCTCGGAACCTTCATCGGAAGAGGAGGTTTCACGTAACACGCTCGTCGGCGTTGCGACGCCGCCGTTTGCTTTCGACTTGCGGTGGTGGTGGTGGCTGGAGTCCGGGGAGTCGGACGACGTCGTAATGGAGGAGTCGAAGGAGGAGGACTCAGATCTGGAAACGGTGCTGGTTTTTTTGGATCTGAAGAGGCTCTTAGGGTTGAATTTAGCGGGGAGCTTCATGATGGATGAAAAGGAGGTAATGATAATAATAATAATGGGGGGAAGGAGAGATTAGATTGATGGAAAGAGGGAGGAAGATGGTGGTGGTTATATGGGGAAATTGAGAGGAAGGCATAGTGAGCTTCCTGGAAGGTTCGTTGGAGCCGTTGAGAGAGTATTTATATGGTAAAAATTTGATTTGGTATGTGTGGGTGGTAGCGTTCCTATACAACTTTTTTGTTTTTTCTTTTTAGTTTAAAAAGACTATAAACTTCTTACAACTTACAACAACCACTCCTTTTTTATAATTTATTTACACTATATAACCAGAAAACTTTAAGTACAAGCTGGGGAGGTTTTCTGTACAAGTTTCTTATGCATTGTATTATTGACGAGTTTTAAAAAAGGAAAATTAGAATTAAATAATCCAAGTTATTGGGTATTGGCGGATAATAATCGGAGTTCCAATATTGGCCTACAATAATTCTAATTATTTGGGTTTTGGAATTCATTGGGTCGTCGTTAATTTTTCACTAACTCCGTTAGTTGTGTGCTCACGTGGCACGTGCCACGTCAGCAAGTATGATGCCACATCACCTGCCACGTCAGCAAAAATGGTGCCACATCACCTGCCACTTCAGCGAGTACTAACGGAGTTAGTGAAAAATTAACGGCGGCCCAATAAATTCCAAGACCCAAATAATTAGGATTATTGTAGGCCAATATTGAAACTCGGATTATTATCCGCCAATACCCAATAACTTGGATTATTTAATTCCAATTTTCCTTTTTTTAAGGTTTAATACTTAGCATTGTTTTTTTTGTGACCCATGATATCTCTATTGCAACTTGTAGATAGTAAAATTTAGTTTACTACATGATCTATCTATTTGTTTACAAGTTTCTTTAGAATTGTCATGTCCTAATGATTCGAAAGGCCCCAGGAGTTCTATATACATCTTGTAACACAAACTAAGATGACGAGCTTATGTCGATAAGTCTAAGCTTCAAAAGCTTCCAAACCATTTACTATTAAACATTTATAGTCAAATCAATAGGCATTCAATTATATGAGATATTTCAGGCTTTGCTTTGTGTGATCAATACAACATGAACTACTCTATTCTTGGTAAAGTTAATTAGCATTTTCATGTGGACATTATTAGTAAACAACATATATGTACCACTATTAGTGGAGTGTATCCATCCCGCATGTGACTTCTCTTCAACACACACTTGTGATACTTCTAGTGAAATAATTCCTTTATATAGCGGTCGAACTATTTAACAATTGGAGTGAACCATTACCACTCTTCATGAAAGAGCGCAATTGATGACGATTATATAATTGTTTTGGTTATGCGGGGAGGGGGGTGTATGGATGATCTATAGAAGACCGGGAAGACTCAGATGAAAGGTAGAGGCCGGGCATGGCATAGACATGGTTTATTTGTCATGATAACGAGACAATCTTTTAGATACGGGGTCAGCTATCAAACCGGAAGATAGACCAAAGACGGCTTTCTGCATCCCAAACCATCACTAGGCTTACCAGATAACGAACAAGCTACTAAATGAAAAAAAAAGCCATCGTTGACCATGCCAACAAACTCCTGTTTTTCACCAATGTTCATATGATAGTACTACTAGAGAATCCAAATTGAAATTCTATGTTTGATGTGATTACCTGTTCCTCATTAACCGGCATTGGTTCGCAGTTGATTTCCTTCGGCCTTAAAAGAAGATTTAAACTATGCTTTGTGTCCTTTAATAATATGATATATTAGTAATAAGCTTACATTGGTAACTTTATCAAAGTTACTAGTGATAAACAAGTTTATTACTGCTTTTCTTTGAACAGTTAAATCATCACATCTGAAATTCATAGGATTCAAAAGCATAAACTTTTTATATGTGTGGAGAGAACACTAAGTTTGATATGTTTGGTAAATTATATTTATTTAAAATCCACCCCCCACCAAGGGTTATTCTATAGATCTTTCTATATTTGTTAATTATAACCGTTAATAATAATGATAATCCAATCCAAATGTTCTTGCTTTTTTCTTTCTTTTGTAAAATCAACCTTCACATATGATAAAAGTTCTTTGTGTGGATATATATTTATACTATTTCAGTAATAAAATAAGATTTAACAATCACATAAAATATAATTTAATTAGTTAGGTGAGGAATATATTACATATCACATAACACACGGTAAGAACACGGAATATGAGACTATGACGTGCACACGACATGTATATTCATAATTCTAGATACATGGCCCGTTTACTTTTCTTCATATATTGCATAGAAAAGTTGGTCTTTTCTTATTCTATACAATAATAACTAGATACATGATAATACGTTTTGATTAAAGTTGACAATTTATAACATGATCTAATTAACACAAGATGATATATTCGATATAAATTTAAGTGGGTTAATTAAGGTTTAAGTTAAACTGGTTTGGTTTTCTAAACCGGGGATGACTCCCCTAATGATAGGGTATATTGAGTTCTTGATTATCATGGGTGATGTTCTATTAGAGAATAATCGCATTTCTTTTCGTCTACCATGTATTTATCTGTAAGAGAAGAAGGAACCTCATGACATAAAGAATAATCGCATTGAGGTCTATAAATTTCAAGGTCAACTAGTTTTATCTATTCAAGTACTAAAGTTATTTCTTCAAAAATCAAAGGTTCAAATCCGTACAAATAACGGGAACATGCTCTTAAAGTATATGCTTATCAATGCATAAAATTAATAGTTGTCTGTTATGATTATGACTATATGATATATAATCATCATACAATACATTTACAATGTCAAACATGCAACTTCCTATTTTGACTTTTATTTATATTATATAGAATATGTTCCAGATATTTTAACAAAAATGAAACTACCGCAGTAGTAAAGGCTTGGGCGCCTAGGGTATTGCCTGCTAGCCCGGGTTTGAAATTTGGGGTGTGAACTTCTTTTTCTAGTATTTTTATTTGACAATTTAAATAAAAATTACATATTAAATATAAATCATTTATTTTATGTTACACAAAGGCATCCTTAACCTAGTGGTTAAGGCTTTGTCCCGCCATTTGTTTGGGTTTGATCCTTGGGATGAGCATTTAATTTTCTTCTTTTTCTTTTTGGTTATTTTTTTACACAGTATTGTAGGTAAAAACATTTATGTTCAAAGTCTTCTACACAAAAGGGAAGTATCATCGTCGTACTTTGTTATTTGTTACATCTCATTATTCTTAAGATATCCAAGTTCAAACCCTATTGTTGAAAAAAAATTTGCTTTTTTTTTTAATGTAAGTGATTTCTTCTTACGAAACTATATTTGAATATCTACTTTCTTAAATTTGCTTTGTAGCGTTATTCCAACCGTTAGTTATGCATTCTTAATTTCTTATTATTATTTCATATTCATACCGTTCAAATTATGTTTCTGGTTACATGTAGATAATCTAAGATTTAGATTTTAGTTTTAGTAATATATGTTATGTTTTCCAATTGATATAATACATTCATTAAAAATACAAGTTTTACCACAAAAGCAGTGGCTTGGATTAGTTTTATTATTTTGAAATTTCTGTTGAGTTTATATTTTAACAATGTAATATATACTAATCCAATTTTTTTTATTAGTTACGAGATTCAACACTTTCTAAATCTTTTTTTTATTAATATTTTAAACAATTGGGTTGGCATAACGCGCGGACTGGCTTTAAACCTAGTTAGGATACATACATAAAACATATCAAATATGATGTCATATGTATGCACATATTCATTATCTAAATTATCAAAACAATTACCATTCAGTTCATGAATTGCAATTTAAGTAATGCGTTGTAAGTGAGATGTGAATGTGTACTCATACGATCCGCTTCCCTCATAATTTGATTATTCCGACTAGAAGTTTTGTTTGCCTTAATTTGATTGATTCATTCCAATTATTATGGTGCTAATTTTTTAATCTCCTAGTTCTTCCTTGTTGAAGTCTATGCATAAAAGATTTTTAGGAGGTGAGGCAAACAATTAACTCTTTAATTTTTTAACCACTTGAGTCTTTTAAGATATCAATTTTCATCAAATTAGATATCATAAATATAGCAAACACAGAAACAAATACAAATTATCCATATAAATATCAGATAATCAAATACCACATAAAATATGGAGTTAAGTGTTTCGTGTTTGTGGTTTGATCTTTTTTACCACTTTAATTTAAAAGTTTAAATCTTATCATTTTGATACTGTGGTTTGCAATGTATTGTTATTTCAATCGAATGACTTAACACCATCCATATTTTCCGCTAATTTAAAGGGTATTTCAATCAATTATACAAAAATAACTATGTATTGTAAAAAAAAGTCGATGGACTATTTATGCAATTTGGTTCAATAACATTTTCATCTCTTCATAGCTTAAAAGGTTTTATTAAAAGCCCCTACAAATTATCATCTTTATAACCCCTTTCATCTCTTCACAACTTCTGAACCAAAGCAATAGACAACGGTGGTTCTTCCACACCATTTCATCTTCTTCACAGATTTGCAAACCGCATGGTACTTGTGGTCGGAAGCATTCACATCTACTCCTCTCCTCGACCTAACAACCGCAAACCACCACCCCCATTCTGCCAATTGATTTCCATTTGTAGTTTCTGGGTTTGATTTGAGGCTTTGTTCAACTTGAAACTTTTGTCTTTTAGACTTGAAAATTTTAATGATGTTAGACCTTTGGATTGAAATGGCAATAAATTACAAATCATGTTGTTAAAATGTAATAATTTACAAGCCACATTATTAAAATGGTAAGATTTAAATAGATTAAAATGACAAAATTAATTAAACAACATGACGAAAATAGCATTTAACTCTAAAATATGCTTAACATATATACCATAAAATTTTAAATTCAAATATGATGACCATGACATATTATAATTACTAGGTTAGTAACCCGTGTATTACACGGGTTAAATTTAGGTTCATAATATTAGCTAAATATAAAAAAAAAATTAAGAAAAAATTTAAAAATTATAAATGAAATAATTAATTATAAAAAATTAATTGATAATTTAATATATTAAAAATGACAAATTCTTAATTTGTTTCCTTAAAAGACTCAAATTATTGAGTAATTTATCAAATCTATATATTGTTTGCCAATTTTTTTAAAATAAAAAATTTAGTTTAGATAAATTTGGTAATTAGTTTAATTGGTAATTTACTAAATTAAGAATTGAATCTGGTTTTAACATGTGGCAATGCTGATGTGGACAACTTAAAAAGAAGACATGTGGAAGTCATTTTATTGCTTTATTAGGATTAAGATAAGATTGTTGTTAGGCATGGTGAATTGACGATGATTGGGCATGAGCACAAGTCACAATTGGATGCATAATGGAGTTGGACCAGTGGGTAGCACTTGTCACATGCACCATTCTATGTCCCTTTGTGTGTGTTTGCTGGAATTTGTCCATCTAATATTAATATTAATATTAATATTGGGATAATATATAAAAACATGATTTAAAAAGATAAAACGTTTTTAAGGTATTTTTTTTGTACTACTAATCGTATCCATATTCTTGATAGAGTTAATTATATAGTTACTATCCATGGTTTACCTATAGTAACAACTTAGGTACTAACTTTTGGATATAACAACATAAGGTAGCAACTTTTAATTTTGTTTCATCAAGAGTATTAAGCTAACACCCCGTTAACTTTTAACGACAAACCCTCCCACGTGACAAAAACATGAGGGCAATTTTGACTATTTTACATTACCCCACATATTAAAATCCATCGATCCACTCTTCTTGATATTTACTTGTCTCACGAGCTCCTCTTAAATTTATAACTAAATTATCATTTAAACCTTTTGATTTTCTTTATATATATTTTAACCGATAATTTATTTAAAACATTTTTTACTAAAATTATAAAAATGTTTTATAATAATAGCAGCCTTTTAAAAGTATTTAATAATTTTTAATACAGTTTTAAAAAAAATATAACTGATTTATAAAAAAAGAGTTTCTTAAAACCGTTTTTGATCATTTATTAAACGATTTTTTATATATATTTTTTAAAAAATAGTATTTATATACAGTTTTTGTCATTTTATTTAAAAATTGTTTTAGAAAAAATACTGTTTAAAAATATTAAAAACTCTTCTAAATAAGTGTCTGAAAAACTTAAAACTAGTTTTCTATAAATCATTTTTTAAGTTAAAAAATAAAATTGTTTAAAAAACGTTTTAAAAAACCTGTTTAAAAACGTATCTAAGAAAAAAACTGTACAAAAGACTTTTTTTTAATTTGCTTTAAAAAATGATTAATGTTTTTGTTATTTTATTTAAATAAACAATTATTTATAAAAATAATTCTATAGAGGTGAAATATGACAATTTTTAAAATGTAATTTCAGGGGGGGGGGGGGGGGGGTTACGAATAGCCTACCCATTTTTTAACAAATAAAATCACATCTATATATCGTTGGATTTTACTGAGATTCGGTTATGGTTATGAAAACAGAGCAATAACCGAACCTTGTTTAACTGAGATGCGGTTTGGTTATAAAATGAATTTCACGAACCAAAAAGTTGGTTTAGTTTCATAAACCGTAAAGCTGGTTTTAGTTATAGTGAAGGAGAAAGACTGACCGAACACATAACCGAACTTACATACTCCTAATTATAATATTTTCAACTCGATAATGAAAGTACAGTCTCGATAATGTAAGTACACTCATGTTATTTAAAAATGAAAAAAGAAGTAAACTATAACTCTTAATTGAATTGCTAAATAGTTTTTGTGTCCGGCATCGGATTGGTGCATAAAATCTCTACATTCGTTTCCATAAATAAAGTTTGAAGTCTTCTTGTATTCTTCTTATAAATTAAGGAGGTCT
This sequence comes from Deinandra increscens subsp. villosa, assembly GCA_039602395.1. Lineage (NCBI taxonomy): Eukaryota > Viridiplantae > Streptophyta > Magnoliopsida > Asterales > Asteraceae > Deinandra > Deinandra increscens. The sequence goes on along the minus strand of JBCNJP010000014.1, from coordinate 28,887,827 downwards.
CATATCCTTTACGTATGAAGTCTTGAAACACGATTAACCAAAGTTAACCAATAAGGTTGAATGCAATTGGCTCACCGCACACCGCGGTGAGGAGCCACGTCGGCTGCGGTGGTGCGGTGGCACCGTTGCACTTGGTGCTAGGCCGGGATAAAAGCAACAAATGCGGGCACCACCCCCCCCCCCCTACACTTCTAATGCAGCTTTTGCCTCTTGAGGTGGGGTCCCACACCCGCCAATGACTAGTTTTATTTATTTATTTGTTTTAAAAATTCATTTTTTTTTACATATTTAATACCCTATTTCATACTAAATTTACAATAATTTCATACCAAACCAACCTATAAAAAATACAAAATGTTAAAAAAACCAACGGCTATAATTCTATAACAGGTATATCCCTTCCTATAAATACATCACTTACAAGTTTCAGCTCACCAAGCATACTAAGTATACTAGAAATACTCGAAATATTCCACAATCTTACGATGTTAACATCTCCACGAGATGCGCTGGAATACCACGGAGCAAGGTCGGCACGCTATATTCATTTACGTCCTAGAATACTTCGACCGACTTTTCAACCTCCACCGGTTAAACAACCTCCTGCTCTTGTTCCCGCTCCACATTTTGTTCCACCGGTTGAACAACCTTCACCTCCACCTCCACCTGTTGACCAATCTCTACCTCTACCCTATGTGGATGAGCTTTGGGAGGATGCATCCTTTTGAAATTGGACATTTGATTATTGGTTGCCCCAGAAATCACCGGAGGAGCCACTTGAGGAGTACTACGAATTCGACGATGAAGTCCATTTTGAGGACATAGAAGAACCGGTTGATGAAGAACAACCGGAGGATGAGGTCGCGCTTCTTGATGTTTAGGAGGAAGAACTCAAAACACAACCGGGATCACCCCCGTTGCTCCCATGGGATGAGGATTCCGACTCCGATGACTATTCCGGTTTATGCTATTTTAGGAAATAAGCAATGATTTGGTTTAGAAAATGTAATTTTTTTAAAAATTTTAGGAAATGTATTTTTGTTTAATTTTAGGAAATGTAACTTTCTAAAAAAAATAGAAAATGTAATTTTTATTTTAGGGAATGTATTTCTTTTTAGTTTAAATTATTTTTTATTTACTTTTTCTTTACTTTATAAATTTATTTAAATCGAATAAAATAATATTAGAAGTAAATATGAGGGGTTAAAAAAGTTATAGAAGGGTATTGTGATTAAAAGTGAGGAGAATGAGATGAGTGTAGAGGTGATGATGTGACGTTGGGTAAGCAAAAGAAAAAAAACATAAAGATAATAGTGGCAGGTGACTATTGTGAACATCGTAACTCAAAATCCGTTTTAGTTATGATTAAGCATATCAATTACTTAAAGTTATCGCTATGATTATAATTAATATGGTGTGATGTCTATAGAATCGCACGAGCTCCACCCTTAGTAACATATATACAACAATATTGAAAAGTAATCATCATGATTTAAAAACAAGCTCACGTTGATCAATTGCGCTAGTCTATATTCATACAACGTTATTTAATAATATCTAATAAAAACAAATTTCATTTTCTTGATTCACATGTGACTTTGCATCATACGACTGGGAAGTGATTGGTTAAAGAAAATATATAAATACTATATTATATCCAAGTTGCCTAGTCTATAATGACACAAATAGCACGATGGAAAGAATTACAAATACTGATAAATATAAATATTTAGAACACTAAAGTATCACTTTCTGATGTCTCATCACTTTTATTTTCTCAATCACTCTTTTCTATTAAAATGATAATTTCTTTATTCCCCTTTTTAATAAATATAGATATTAAATAATAATGAAATTAAAATGATATATATAGTTAGATAAAACATTTCTTTAAAAGTATCAAAGAACACAATTTATGTTTTGAAATGACGATAAATTCTTAGTCAGAGATAATCATTTTTAAGAATTGGTTTGATCAGAAGAAGCTGGTTTGTACGGATGGACAACTGATTGTTACATTATCCAGAGTTAAAAACAGATAATAATATTAGACAACGTTGAGCAACTTATAAGCGGAGCATTAAGTGTTGTATTTAAGTGAGTATTTTCAAATTTAGAGTTTGTAAATTTTTCTTTGTTTTTTTCCTTTTTGATATTATTTATTATTTAAATGAGAAGAAGTATTTACATATCTTTTTTTCTTTTTATGCTTGCGTTCCAAGCTTGTTCCATATTGTTTTTAATTGCAACGAAAAATTGTCTGTCATAAAATGGTTGTGTCTGTTTATGTGATTAAAATATGCTTAAAACTTATAATATATATATGAAAAAAAAAAGTTATTACCTGTATAATTTCTTTCCAAATCCCGCTTAACCAGTGGCGGATCCAGGAAAGAATATCAGGGGTAGCGAGGACTAACGGGGGTTCGGGGGCAGCGCCCCCGAAAGTTTTTTTTAGGTAGTTAACGGGCTTTTAATCATATTTTTAAGGGGCTTTTGATCATATTATTAAGTAAAAGCCATAAAATTTCTTCCAGGGGTCGCGAAAAATTTGTTTCAGGGGTCGCGAAAAACCGAAAACCTATTAAAAAAAAAAATTACACGTCGGGGTAAAAGTTCAGGGGTAGCGGGCGCTACCCCTAGGACCAAGTAGGTCCGCCCCTGCGCTTAACACATGAGTAATGAGTAGATAAACATAATAAAATAAAGAGTTATGACAATTTAGCATCTAGAATTCTGACACTGTGATCAGGATTCCTAGCTTTCTAACTAAGACTGAAAACTTTAATAAACTTTTAAATATTTAAATATGTTATAATCAGGAAAAACGTTGGTTTTTAATATTTTTCATATCACAACTCATGATATTGATTTTAGGACGACAAAGGGTTACCAAAGTAGACACGTTTTTAAGAAAGGTACATTTAATGGTCATACAAAATGTAATGTGTTTTATGGCTAAAATATGTATTCGAATATGATAAGGAAATGTTGTCATTTACGATCAACTATCTTCTCTATCACATTATCGTTGACTGTTATTTTTAATGTTTGTGGACCATTTTTTTCAATATTAAAGCTAGAAATATCTTTTGATCAAAGGTGTCTTTAACAACATACTAATTATCAATTATCATGTTATACTCTAGAAGTAATTGTCCGACCAAGCATAGTTGACGGTCCGATTAAAAAAATGACCGACAATGGATTAACTATTCATATCAATTTCAAAATTTTAAATCAAACCCTAATTCTGGATTAGTTTGAATCAAAGATGTAACAATTGACTAAAATCATTCATATACAACAGAATAAATATCATGAATGATCATATTATGTATATAAAAATTGCTCAAAGTGGCTTGACGTGCGAAAGAGAACCATAAAGTTTTACAATATCAACAACTCTACTAAACAACTGGTTTGAACAATACCGATATATGACGAGGGGCCCCATAAAAACCTGTCCAACAAGGGGACTGAAATTGCCCAACATATCAATAAAAATCATATCATCATCCCATCCTCAATCCGACAAACTCGTCCCATTGAGAGGGACACAATGAAATGATTTGCCATCGAGGGTTCATCATCTTCATTAGCGAACGAAAAAATTGATATGTTAGTTGCTAGATTAGATCATTTCAATGCCTCCTATTTGAAAATGGAGAAAGGAAAACTCGAGTTGAGAAAACAAATGGTCCCCAAAAGTTCTGAGGCAGAAGATTTTAAAATCTTGATGATTGATACCAGCTTTCTGAGCGACGGAGTTGTTGAAAGCAGAGGCGCCTAAAATACAACCTGGATAATTAACTATGTAATATTTTTATTTATTTAATTTTTATATTTTATTATGTAATATTTTTAATGAAAGTGGTTTTATTTTATATTTATTATATTATAATTGTTATTTTAAACAAATATTCGTATATACATCTTACACTTCTGACCGAGTGGCAGAGTGATCCACTATAAAGGTTGAGTGAAATGGGTGAATGTTGATGTGACATTGAATAGATGAATGGATTAATAGTCAACTACGAAAATTTAAAGAAAAAAAAGTCTACCTATAGAGGTGATTAAATTCCATTTTACATTAGATGATTGGGCCAACTTTTTCTTTGAGCGGCTAAAATCAGCACACATGTTTTTTATCGGGATTTAAACTTATAAATTTTTTCTTTTTTTTTTATATATATCACTTTAACAACAAGTCTGTCCTTTGAAAACGTTTGGGCCAACAAAATTGTTGCGTCAGTATGGGCCTGTAACTACTGGGCTTGAATCGGATTTATACGCAAACAATCCCAGATGTTGGAACAATCGCAATATGAGATTTACCAAGATCAACCAAAATGGTCCAGATTATGATTTGAAATTTAAAGCCCAAAAAACTTTATTTTTGAGTATACCAATTCTTCAGTTACAATTAGGCGTGTACAAATTACAACTTGATTTCCTCTGATAGGATAAGAGGCCCGTAATGCCCATAATATTCTCATTTACGGCCCTTCAGCTAGAGGTAAAAAAAACCCGGGTATGGGCCTGAAACCGATTGTAAACCCGTATGCAGACACGGTCGTGCGGGTCTGACCATACCCGTTTGGCCGGTTGACACTGACGGTTCCTAACCGGTTGTGGTATATTGAAGCTTTACCCAATTACAACCCAGAACCGCTTTATACCTTGGTTGTGAACCCATTTAGTACCCGATACCTGAATTTTTTACCCGGTTTCATACCCGTTTGAAATCGACTTCTAGTCGTTCGAAACGGTCTTATGATTGTTTGAATTCGATTTTAAGTTTTTTTTTTTTAACATTTTGACCCTTGTGTGTTAGTCAAGGCCGTCTTCATAAATACTTAAATTTTTCGGGGCAAGTTAAAGAATTGGTCCCCTAGCTTTTTTTCTACTATGCGTTGCAACAAAAATGTCGTTTGTACAAAACAATTTATAAATCAAATATTATAAGGCTCGATTCGAAGCAAAATATAAATCACAACATCGATAGCATGATCAAATAAAACAAAAAAAAATCTCCTAAATACCATACAATTAAGGTCGTCGAAGAAATAGACTTTACGAAATGCGAAAAACATAAAACCATGGATAACGTCAGAAATAAAGTAAAATCATACACATTCAACCAGCGGTTCGGTATTGAAAAGAAAATATACGCAAAAAGACGTGACACCGACCTATCTAGAGTGTTTAAAACTGAATATTATTACCAAAAGAATAAAATGTGATAAGAAAAAAATACAAAAGAAAATGGGTTGGTAGGAAAGAAACATGTGAAAAGAAAAAAAAATGTGTAAATGAGTTGGAGAATGTTGGTTGGTTGGGAAAAAAATAGAGGAAGAAAGAAGCAAGGGACAAAAAGTAATTTGGGGCCGCTCAAATGTGAGTATTGCGCTTTGCCATCTGATCTAAATAATATTTGTTTCAAATCTTACAGTAAAACGGTATTTACGAGGTAAAATAACAACTCAATACTAGTCTGTTTAAGATTTTAAGCAAGCTTGTTATGTATAAATGTAACCCGTGGGTTATAATATTTTTTTGAACGGTAAATTTTATTTTTTATTCCACAAATTCTACACCATTGTCAAGGTTTAAACCTTAGTCTCCATCAAAGAGACTACCATTGGACTACAACCCCAATGGCCATTGGTTATAATTAATTACTAATATTTACTGATATAGTAATAAAAGATAACTCTAAGGTTTTTTTACAACTTACACTATACATATATATAATAAATACATAAGGGTTTGCTTTGTAATTATTCATTAATTAAAGGACTTGTGATAAATTCAGTTTTGAAATCTTCTATGTCGTCGAGAGAGATTTATGTCTTCTATCTCCATTATCTTCATCTTTCACGGTTCACACCCCTCTCTTAAACATTTCTTCTCCATTAAACATTAACTTCATAGTAAATCACCAAAATATTTCATTTTCTTTCTCTTTGTCTCTCTTTCTATCAAAATCATGGGTGCTTTACAAATATTTACAAAGATGCATAATTAAAAAACCCTAAGTTTCCACTGCTTTCATGAAGCTCAGTGGGTGCCTTGCCCCCGACTGAGATACACATAGATCCGTCCCTGTTGGTAGTGTAATATTAAACATATAATCTCCATTGAGAGGTAGTGTCAGCGAATCATTTATAGTAATACTAGTTAGTGTCCCGGATAAATACCCGAGACTGTGATATAAAAAAAATTAAACGAATTAAAAGATGAAAGTTTTTTTTTCTAACTATTAAACGAATGATCAAATTGGAGTTTAAGTTCATCAATGGTGGGTTTAGAAAGTCGCGACTTTGTTTTTTGATTCGTTCACCATCATTCGTTGATCAAAACCTAAGCAATATGGATCTAGTTTTGTTAGGTTTTCTTTCACGAATCCAAAGCAATTTACGGATCAAATTTTCATTGAGAAATGAAGAAAATATGATGAATCAAAGTTATGGTATTGTAAAACAAATATGGATAATTTTGTATGGAAATAATTTAATTTTTTGATTTTTAATTATAAGATCTTTCCTTTTTGTAAATACCATTTATTTTTCTAATTCAAAAATATATAAAAATGACACATAAGCTAATCCTAGGTGGCACACCTTAAATTGTGTCACCTACACATTAAAAACTTGTGTTTATTATATAATATAGATATAGATATAGATTATAACCCAAAAATTTATAAATGTAGTTTTTATAAGACTTTGTTTTAATATCTAAAAAATGCTAACACGTTTTTAATTCATGAAATGTTTTCAATTTATGAATGTAGTTTAAAAGTCGTGTTCCAGTGTGTCTTCTAATTCGATCTAAACTTTATTGAAGGTAAATTGCTTTTCAATTTATATTCATCAGTTTATTATAACAACCTATTCAAAGAGACAAGCTAAACATTTTTTTCTTATAAAACTAGCCAGAAGCTAGAAAGAAAAAAGAAAAAAAACCAAGAACATGAAACGAAAAAAAAAAACCCTAAAAAAACATACAAACATATTACATATGAAACGTAAAGTTATTCCAATCTTTCAAATCCACCATGGTAGAGGATCCGCTCTTGATCCATAGATATGAGAGGGTTTTTTTTTTCTCCAACAAGTTGATCCATCGATGTGCTTTTATTTTCATAAACTTTTGAGCAACGAGCCTTCCATATCATCCAAGTAGCCGTAAATATTACAGTCTGAATCAGTCTTCTTTTTTTACACCCCCCATGAGCTGATTTGTGGAAATTGATAAGATCTTGCATGGAGAAGGAAATAATGGGTAGAGAGTAGACACTTGATCCAAAAAGAGAGCTTCTACGACAGAAAAGCAGACTAGCCACAAGCCATAAATAAGTGATCCGCGGTCTCTTCACTTTGAGCGCACTTTGGACACGATGTGGATTGCAACAGCACACCCCTTTTTGATAATATAGCAAAAGTTGAAAGTCTATCTTGAAGAGCTCGCCACATAAAGATGTTGGTTTTGATAGAAATCTAACTGTTCCACTGAAAATGAGTTTTATTATCATTTACTGAATGGTCAAGTATCAATGACATACAAAACAAGAAAAAAAAAGAACTATTTATCTACTCTATTGTTGGGTATCAATTATCAAATATCAATCACGATCAAACTCAAATAAAACACACAAAGAAATTAAAACAAGAAATACATACATTTATACATATGATTTATAGTGATTGGATCAAGACTTTCAACCTAATTCTTGAACTCTGATGGGTATATTTTAAAAAACTAACTTTTGACAATTCCATCTTACATCATTTCGTGAGAAATCTATCAATCTTTCTTAGATTAAGTCAAAGAAGTACCAAGTCAAGAACACAACCACCGATTCTCAATCAAACAAATTCCAAGTCTCCCACATGCAAAAAGTCATCCATGCGTCAATCTACAACACATAAAGCTAATCACGACAGCTATCACCACACCAAATCATCTTGCCAGCATCAATTCATCATTTTGTCTCACCGCCAATTCCCACCCCTTTTCACACTTCTTCAATTAATCAACTGAATCAACAGATTTAAAGAATCTTTTGTTATAAAGATTGAAACTTTCCATCTGGGTATTGAAGATCCAAAGGATCAGTGTATCAAAAATGGTGACTGAAACATCTTTGACTCAAGAAATTGGGGAAAAGATGAATCCGCGATTGAACTGCCCTTCGTCTGAATCGTCGTTGACTCAGGTTAGTAGTTTTGTATCAGTTTTTCTGTTTCCTTCTTCAATCTTTAATAATAATTCATTTCAAGCTCTTGATTTCTTACTGTTTTTGGCCCTTTTTGACTAGTCATCAAGAATTTATCTAGAAGAGATTTTAGCATTGAATTGGAGTCAAACTTGTCCTTGTTGACTTGTTCAATCATGCTCTTAGATGGGTGTTGATTTACTTGTGGGGTTGTAGAGCCTTTACTTCTTGTATGTTGAACAAGCTTAGATTGATTCATAGTTTATGATCAATCAATTTTGAAAAAAAAAAATGAATAGATGAAATATTATTTTAGTTCATAAGAACAATTATAGTTAAGTGAATGGTGGAAGATCATGAAGAAGTGAAATTGGAAACAAACAAAAAGAAAACTGAAAAAAAAAAATCTCCTGAGATTAGGAGAAAAGGTGAAGAAGCCAAAACAATGGAACTTGGGCCTGATTGTAGGCCACCTCCGGCCATATAATGAGCTAGTTGTGGCCCAATAACAACTATCAGCTCAAAAGTTATGCATGTACTTCTGCACAATTAGGGAAGGTGTTTGGGATGCTTTGTTAGAATGTTGTATCCATTTGTGTTTGTCATGCTTGCGCAATCTATATCCGTCCTCTTGTTCAATCTTATTTGCATCAACATGAAAGAAAACCATAAAAGAGTTGATCCAATGTTATCTTGTATTTGACAGGGAGATAGTGACTTGGAATCAACTTCAGTTTCATCATCAATGCAAGGCTCCATATCGAGTGCCACATCATCACTCGATCAATATAGTAGTAATGTCAGAGGCGAAACCCTGCAAAACAAACCACTAAAGAAGTCGATTTCAAGAAAAGTTGCCTCTTTTGGCAGCTTCATGTTATCCAGAAGGCGCGCCCAATCAAAGCTCAGCCAATCTTCAATAAAATTGTCAGAAGATGGTTCAACCACACCCTCACATACTTCTTCCATTGAAGTATCAGATGAATCATGTAATTATGTTCAGGTAATTCTCATATTCATAAAGAACAGAACATGCTTTGACTTAATAAGTCAAACATAGACAGATTACATCCCATGAATACTGAAAATACTTCCTTTTTTAGAAGGGAAAGTTGCAACAAAAAGCATCATACTTTTACTTCACTCATGAATGTCCAGAAATGGTCATTGGACTTCAAAAATAGTTACTAACTGATTATATAGGGAAATCTTGACCATTTTTGACCCACACCCATATAACATAATGTTGTATGCTATGCTATTTTATATTTAGTTGTACATACCGGACAACATATATGGTGTCACTTTTTAAAGTCCAATGACCAAATAAGCGGAATATCTCGAAAGTAGTCATTTGTGTGTGTGTGTGTGTGTGATTTATGTCATATCATATATGTAGCAATAAGCTATGTGAATACTTGGTCATGTATCTACTTTAACTTGCATATTGCATCTGATGAAAGTACAAAAAGGTAATCTAAAAATAGATATTACGCTACCTTTTATATTCATGTAACCACTAGAACATCTTTTCATTTGCTCCATGAATATGATATGCAACTCTAAGTCACGTATCCTATTTTCCATTGGCGTATATGCAAAACTTTTAGTTCCTACTTTAAAACTTATCAAGTCCAAGGTAGCCATGTTTAAAATTTCTGATTTGTGATGAAACTCGGCCTATATTTATATTTACAATCCACAATGTTTTTATTAAATTGACAACTCGAAGGCGCTTTGTGAAATGATTTATTTAAGTTGTCTAGTCGAGTAATTGATACGTATCCTATTTTCCATTGGCGTATATGCAAAACTTTTAGCATAACTCACGGTTTCTGTATTCTTTTGGACTAAAAGGCAATACGCGAGTATAAAAACTCGATACAAGACTAGAACCTTCAATTACTTAGAAAGAAACATGTTTTACTACACACCTTGATACTTCTAGACTTACAACCCTTTAGTTAATAATCACTACCTATTTGTCAATTATTGTTATTACAATTGTAGACAATATTGTCTGGCTGATTAATTTATTTTGTCATTTAGATGCAAATAGTCAATGTGGTAGGCTCTGATAATGAATTAGAATTAAATGCACAGGACAACTGCAGACCTCCTACCCCAACTCTAAATTCCAAACTTTTGGTTGTTGTTCAAAGGAAAAAATCATTTCATCACTAATGATTAATGCATACCAAAGGGTCTGCGGCTTAGCGGTACTAAGGTGTGTAGATAATGTGTCCATCCTCAAGCGGTTGAGGGTTCTAATCCTATGATTGACAATATGTGTAGATTTAGGAGGATGATTAGAGGGTGTGGAGTTGTTCCTTCTAAACTAACTATATATATAATGCATTAATGTTGTAGATTTTAAAAAAATATGTTAACTTTTAAAATCTAGGATTTCAGTTAGAGAACATAAAAGTGTTCTTTTTTCAGAATGTTTTACATGTGTTAATGTTACGGTAATCTCACACGTATAATCATGAGATACGCAAATCTTTGATCACATATCTACTTTTACTAGTGTAAATCCTAAATATTTTCATTCTATGTGTGAGTAATAATACAAGCGAATCTATGCGTTATATGGTGTCGTGTATAAGAAAATCTGATACACGAGTAAAACTATACGGGTCTTAGTCACGCATCTCATGACTAAATAAATGAGCTGTTTCTGACATGCCTATACCGTGATAACACCCCCCACAAATTATTATTTCATGATATTACAGTTAACAGGTATGACATTTGATTACTTCTGTGCAGAAACCTATGCCAAAGTTCACAAGAACAGGTAGTCTGAGATCTGTCAAGATCTTTAGGAGCAACAGCAAGAACAGAAACAGGAACAAGTCGAGTTCTAAATCGAAAAAGTCTTCAATCGACGATTTTTTACAAATTTCTGAAGAATCCCATTTGGAACGAGCTACGTTTTCATCGACTCTCAAAGATTCAAAGTTCCCTGAACACCTTAAATATCAACCAAGACCATCAGAACCCGAAGAAGTACTTCCAGTGGCCAAACTTTGTCCATACCAACATTGTTCTCTCCACGGCCATCATCACCACCACGAGCCCCCAACAAAACGCTTTGCGTACCTTAAAAAGCGCACGGCAAACGACCCAAAGATCATGACTCCAGAAACTCGATCAACGGATAAAAGTTTGGGTAAGAAAAGAGAACCAAAAGTAACAACTAAAAAAGTTTCTGATCGCAAAAAGGATGTCGATTTCTCTATAGAATTCTACGCTAAAACGAGGTCAGAACCGCATTCGAGCCATGCTCATGATGATGCTGAGTTTGCGGATATCTTATTTGGCGTCAACAGCCTCCCGGAAAGAAAGAATGAGATACCCATTTCAAATGATCGCGATTTTAGTGATTTAAACGACAAGAAAGATGATAATTCAAATGGGTCGAAGAGTGTTCTTGAAAAGAAGCGATCTTTAAAGAAAAAGAACCGTATAAGTATGTGGGGTATGATCCATCAGCATATGGTCTCTGGTCTTGCAGCAGAAACAGAGGACATAGGTGTTCAAAAATTAGATCAAGAAAAGAAACCAGAGACTAAAGGTTTGTAATTTATGTTTTATCATTCATATAAATTTAATTCTAGAACCGGGTAGGGGTGACAATTTCTGTCACGACCTGAAACCCGATACAAACCCGACATGAAAAAACTAGGTTTTTGGGTTGGCATATCTAACCTGTTTAGAAAATGGGTCTTGTTGACCTATTTACTTAAACGGGTTGTGTTTGGGTTAACTTGCTTAACCCGTTTAGTTAAACACGTCAACTGTCAACCTGTTTAATGAAACAGGTCGACCCACTAACCCGTTTATGGCCACTATAACCCGTTTTTTACAGCCCATACACGTTTACAACTTAGTTACTACCTGCTAACTTGTTTAACACGTTTAGATAAACAGGTTGTACTCGGGTTACACAATTCCAAGTGTGTCCGGGGGTTAGGGTTGACGTTTTTGGCATTGATATAAATGTAGGTCATGTTCAGGTTGAACAATTCAACCCATAAACCCGACATGATTTTATAATTAGGTGAGTGAAAAGATTTGCATTTTAACTTGACTATTTTCAGATTTTTCAGATTTTGATGATGTTGCTAGTCAAGAAACTGAGATTCGAAAGATGTTTGCGATTAAACTCGTAAGGGATGCAATTGAGAAGATACTTCTTCCAGAAGTTCAAGACGATCAGTCGACTACAAGTGAAGTTATGTCAGAACAAGATTTATCAAACAAGAGTTACATAACTAGTGATCGTAAAGAGGAATCAGAACAAGATTTATCAGACAAGACTGAAATAACGAGTGATCGGAAAGAGGAATCTCCGAAACCAAAAGACGAAGAAAAGTCCAACATGAAAACGAAAAAAGGAACGCCGAGTAGGTGGAGTTACCTAAAGAAAGTTGTTCTTTTAACAAAGTTTGTTAAAGAACTCGAAAAGGTGAAGAAATTCAATCCAAAGAAACCTCAATACCTTCCTTTGCCGCCTGAAGCGGAAACAGAAACAGTTTCACTCAGGCAACAGACGGCTGGTGGCAAGAAAAACACCGACGAATGGATGCTTGATTATGCACTTCAAAAGGTGGTGAGTGAACTCGCTCCAACTCAGAAACGGAAAGTCGCTTTGCTTGTTAAGGCTTTCGAGACCGTAGCTCCTGCCCAAGATGATTCACAGGAATCAAATGAAATCCAAAGAGTCGGGTCCAAATCGAAAGGTGAACTTCGAGAGATAAGTGAATCGAGTTCATTTACTGAAAGGGAAAGTCTTACCCGTATCACAGAGGATAAAGAGGTTGCTCCCAAAGAGCCCTCCAGATCGGATTTGGAGAGAGAAAAAGAGGTTGCTCCCAAAGAGCCCTCGGGATTGGATTTGGAGAAAGAAAAGCACATAAAAATGTGGCATATGATCTATCAACACGTTGTTACAGACATCGCAACGAAGATCGGATCCGACCTGCTTGTTGACGACGAAGAATCAACAAACAGTGAAGAGAAGAATCTGCAAGAAGTTGAGAATCAAACCGAAAGAAATTACCGGCTTCAGTTCACCCAAAGCGACGCAGTTAAGCTTGTTCGAGAATCTGTTGATGAGATCCTTCTTCCCGACATTCCCGACAGTTCTTCACAAGACACGCAATCGATTGCAAGTGACGTAGCATCCGAGCAAGAAGAAGTATTGGAAAAGAAAGACGATGATGGCGGTGAAGCTAGAAAAATCGAAAAAGATTTTGTTCAGGCAGGAGGAGTGGAGTCGGGAACGGGAGGTCGGGAAAAGGAAGCGGCTGACGTGGAGGTGACATGGAGGGAGGAGAAGAGCGGGAGAGCGGGAACACCTGTTACACCGCCCCCTTCTATCGGGGTCGGAGGTAACTCTGTGCGGGAGGACGAGAGCCCGGGATCCACTCCCTCCACCCTTATCGATAACAATAAGAAACCGACGATTGAGGGACCATTATCGACGGTTACAAGATTACAACACCAGAAGTCGAAAAACTGGGTCAAGTTGAAGAACATGATCATGCTAAAACGATCGATTAAGGCGTTGGAAGGGTTTAGAAAACTGAAACCGCAAACCCCACAACGAGAAGCCGTGATAAGTGACCGGGAACAAGAAAGAGTGGATCTAAGGCGTCAAATGATGGACGAAAGGAAGAAAGCGGAGCAATGGATGCTCGACTATGCGGTTCAACATATCGTCGGTAAATTAACTCCGACTCGCAAGAAGAGAGTCTCCATGCTCGTTGAAGCTTTTGAAGCAGTTGTTCCACTTCCAGAAATTTGAATTTTGATCACCATTTGCACAAGATTTGTTGAGTGAAGGTAGCCATAGTTCCGGTGAGGTATTGTTACGTGGGTTATCAATTCTTTGTTTTCTGTAGCAGGTATAAAGTTGTTTGTTCATAGGAGGTGTTTGATGAAATCTCTATAATTAATATTAGAGATGAAAAACTTTATTTTTATTTTTTAAATTAAGTTAGAAATTCATGTATTGTAACAATAAAATATTAAATATTAGTAGTAAAGATTTTATAAATTATAATGGCTTTGTTATTGGACCCAACTTTTCGTCGAGTCATTCTTGTTCTGTTTTTAGTTATACCCTCAAAGACCCCTCATGATTATTCTAACTATACAAAGTCACCCTTCTAAATTCTAACATGATGGTGGGAGAGGATGATAGACTAAGGGACATGTTTTTCATTTATAATTATATTTTTTTAGCTAGGTGGACATTCACCTTAAATATAAAACTTAGCAAGAAGGTGGTTTAATTAAGATAAGATTATTATGTATATGTAAATGCAAAAAAAAAGAGGCTGAAAACAAATAAATTGATACGTAAACACAACGGTATAAAATTAAACCCATATAAAACTAAATAAAAAATAAAGGAAGAAAAAGAGAATAAGATACAAAAATAAATAGCAAATATGAAAATATAATAATGGTAATAATGACCTATGAGAGGTCCAAAGGACTCAACGTGAGACCAGACCACATAGTTACACCACACATCACACTCCTTTATATTATATAGTCCTTGTTACTCTAGATGTGTTGAAACATACGAATATGAAAGAAACCGTTATAAGAAAAGTCTTACCAACCAAAGATGAGGCTAAGAGGATTCAAACCCGGATAGCGTCCTCATTTTACACCACTCTAACTAGTTGGGCTAACCACTTGTTTAGTTTGAAATGAGACATATTATATGTTTAAGATAAACACGCTTAAAATATAATAATCAATAGCTTCTACACAAAAGACTAAACCAATTAATCTACCACATAAGCCGTTTTTACTATTCATTCACCGTAATTTGTTAATTTGTTAATAGTACATATGTTAGTATGTTAATATGTTGATTATGAAGTTTTAGATAAGATTTAATCCCTCAACACGTGTACTATCTTACATTCAATTAGTCAAAGGATGTACTCATTTTCAAAACAAAGCCTCAATGTAATCATTTAAATATTGAAGGTGAATAGGTATATTTAAGCTAAAGATGGGCCACGTTTTTATTAAAGGCTCAAATAGTCAACAAAGTTGTGTTTCCTCCACATTAAGTTGTGGCTAAATGTTGATTTTTAAGCTCTATAAATACACTGCCCTTACAACCAAATTATTTGAAGTTGATATTTCTCTCCATCAACTTTCTTCAAATAAACTTTGTGGTGTAATCTAATCATCGATGGCGGGTCTTCAATATAACTTCTTTCCGAGAGATTTCTCTTACCCTCAACCCGCATCTATCAGTAAAGATGCGAGTCTTCCTCAAACTCTTGTATTGAACACACAGAAACCTGAGGTATCACTCGAGGATTTAAACTTGATGAAGTCTACTACTAATCCTATCAAGAAGCAAATCAAGGCGATTAAGCTTTCGGTGATCAATAAACGTAAATGAGCATGCTTTTATATATCAATATACAGATGGCTAAGCGCTTATAGTAATATCATACTTGAGTATGTTCATGTTTTGTTATTTTATTGTGTTTTGGGTTTGATGTGGTGGTTGAAACTTGTAACTTTATAAATCTTAGTTAATAATATCAAACTTGCAACGATGTGAACGTGTTGGCGTTTGGGATGTGTTGCTTTTATGTTCTTCTTTTATTAGTGAAATCATCCATTTAGTGATTTAAACATGTGTAAAATACTATTTCAAATCAAAGCTTTTGATGTAACTAGATGGTGAGTCATCACGTGTTGCGACGACTATATATATACAATTTTTACTTAAATAAATAAGGCATTTTATTGAGTTTTATATTAATTTTGCAAAAAAAAAATTTGTTTAATTGAAACCGGCTGCTTTGACCGTTTTATCGATTAACCGGTCCGGTTAAAAACCGGAACCGGATCCATAAGTTTGGGTTTTATGTCTCTTCAAACCGGTTAAGTCAAATAAGGGCATGTGGTATACCTTGGTGGTGTTAAAGTTTAACTACTGCCACGTAGACGATAACTGAATAACACGACACTTTAACACTAAGTGCGGTATAAATGGTGTTAAAGTGAGTTATTTTTTATTAATTAAACAAATAAAAATAAAAATAAAAATTCAGTGGAATGTTTTGATTGGATCTGGACCCACTTCCCTCCCCTTTAACGCCGTTGAGAATATAGCGCCCGACGTTGGCGCCCCCCTATAATGCCTAGGAGGGGCAGTGTTCGGCGCCACTTAACACCGTATAACTTCCTTTAACGGATGTATAAACCGATATGCACCTCTACGCTAATATAATCAACTTTCGTGAGTTATGTGAAACTCATGGGATTGAACTTTATATATGCATTAAGTAAAGAATACAATCCTCCATTTTAAATATTCCTAACCTCACTTGTAGACATGGCTAAAGTTCAAAATTCTCTAGTACTGTATCTATATATATCTTATTAATATCAATATCATAACTCAAAACTTTGCTTATGATCCTAGCTATAGTCACCAATTATACTAAACCTCCAAATTAATCCACAAATGTCGGAGCAAGATTCTCTAGTATTGTATCTATATATATCTTATTCATATTAATATCATAACTCAAAACTTTGCTTATGATCCTAGCTATAGTCACCAATTATACAAACCTCCAAATTAATCCACAAATGTCGGAGCAAGATTCTCTAGTTCATATTGACATAGGAAAAAAAGAAATGATCATTGAGTCGATTATCAGTGCCAGTACCAATGTCAATGTCGATGCCAGTGTCACTCCCCCACCGACATCATCAACCGTAAAAATCCAGAGAGTTCCACAAAAGGTGAGAGAGACAGGCGACTACGAGAAAGAGTATGTTCCAAAGGTTGTCTCCATTGGCCCTTACCATTTTGGGAACCCAAAACTCCAGGTGGTCGAGAAGCTCAAGCCTGTTTGCACAATGAAGCTCCTTAGAAACAGCGATTCAACCCTAAGAAGTTTGTACGACAAGCTTGGTGACCCACAAATGGTGCTAGAACTAAAAGGCTTCTATGAGGAACACTCGACTTACATGTTTTGCGACGAGGACTTCACTAAGATGATGTTGTTGGATTCTTGTTTTATTCTGTATTGCATTGTGTTAACTTTTTTCGGGGCACCACAAGAGCTTCTGGAGTTAGGCGACCAGATTTATTACATTAAACGAGATTTTTTCTTGCTGGAAAACCAAATTCCTTTCAAAGTCCTAAGGGAGGTGACGGAGTTGGTAAGTATGCCTGCTTATACATTATGGCCATTCGTCTATGGCACTATTTTCTCATCTCTGAGACCACCGAAAATTTTAAAGTGGTTACGTGCAGTCAATGTTTATACAAGATATAGTCGAGAAACATGGGAGTCATACTCCTCCGAATCTCCGGATCATCTTCTCCATCTTCTTCATCTTATTGTTACTGAAAAAGTCAAAGCTCACACTGCAGAAAACTTATCTTGGAATATAGGAGAACATGATGACAATATGTGCAATTTTGGAACTGCTAACGAGCTTGTGGATATGGGGATTCAGTTCAAGCCAAGTCGTGACAGTAGGCCTCGGGCTTGTGTTAAGTTCGTTAAAGGATGTCTTGAACTCCCTCCAATAAAGGTCGATGAGTCCACCAAGGCTAAGTGGTTAAACTTGATTGCCTTTGAAAAGGGCTCGTGCGCAATCTATGATTCTTGGGTTGCGTCGTATGTATGTTTTCTTCATTCTCTCATTGAGCAACCTGAGGATGTTAAGGTTCTTAGAAAAGCTTGGGTGCTTGGAAACTTTTCAGGCCGCAGTAAAGATGTCGTGAAATTGTTCGATGAAATAGCCACCGGTTTAGTTCCAGATAATTTTGCGTATTTGATAGTCAAGAACAAGATACAAGTGCATTATGAAAGTTGGAGGAACACGCTTCTCTCCCAGCTTAAGCATGAATATATCAAGAGCCCCTGGTCATTTTTGGCACTTGTTGGAGCTTCGTTAGCTCTTTTTCTTACTGCTGTTCAAACTTATTTCACTGTTTGGAGTCCCGGCCAAAAGCAAATGTGAGATGATCTTTGCATGTTTCTCAAGAAGAACCATGAAGATTGTTGTATGTTGTGGTGTCTTGTGTTTCATTTGGTGTTTGATCTTTCTTAAATAAGATTTGTACAATGGTTTTTATTGTGTGTTTCTGTGCTGTGCTATGTTTTATTTGATGCTTGATTTCTCTTAAATTCCCTTCTATGAATCTTCCATACTCTTTAGAAGTCATGAGAAGAAGTTAACTCCAGCCATTCCTCCATAAAAGGTAATTTCTGATTTCTTTTAATAATTTCTGTTGGAGAAGCTTTTTAAGATTGATCATGGATGATTGTAATTTCTGATTTGTTTTAACAATTTATGTTGGAGAAGCTTTCTAAGAGAGAATGTTCCAATGGGTGGTAATTAGTACCACACTTTCCATGAACAATCTTAATGATAAAAATTATACTTGATTGTTTTAACTTATTAATGAACTCTTTGATTATTTTAATTTGATCGCAGGGAAGGTTCACGTATCATTGGAGAAATCAGGCATGATTGTTTTAACCGATTAGTGAACTCTTTAATTTCTTTAAGGCCGGACTTGTATGATATGTGCTCAAATGTACACGGCTTACTGTTGTGATGACAACAAAAAAGATGCTTGATTTTCATAGTAGCTCTATTATTGTAACAATTGATAACAAATCAGGGCAAACATCTATTACATGTATGTTCATTATTTTAATTTTAGAACTATAATTAAATCGTGATGTTAACCTTAACAAGCCATCAGATTCATACAAATACATGTTTTTTTTTCAAAGAATAAGTTGTCTTCTGATGACGACTAATCTTTAATCTTTTGAGCGTTCATGTAGACTCCTGGAATTTGAATAATACAACAACAATAACAGTTATATGTTCCTACTGGTTATTATATTAGATTTAAGGTTTTCTTTATTTGACAGAAAGTGATCATAATCGAATTTGTTTCGCTAAATGTTCTTAAAGTTCACTAAGCCAATCTTTTCCATCAATGTAAGCGATACCCATATAAGGAGCTGCATCCGCTGCACTTAACTGTTTCGCGTACTTCACCCTACCTTTGAAATTTGCTCCAGGACCCAAGCAAGCGTATTCTCCAAAGAATACTTTCCTGCAAGCACATCCGGATGGTTAATTAATACCATTGATTAGCAGATTAAAACAACAAACTCGCATTTTAGTAACAAATTCATTCACTCATAACTGATCTCTAGTGGGGTCCTTCCAGTCATTCCAGCCTTCAGGAGCAATAATAACATCCATGGTAGTCTTTATGTATACAGTAGTTGAATATGCACCCCAAGCCCTACCAAGGAATATATTACCCTTCCCTACAATCTTACAATTCACGAACGAAAACCCCGTTTTTTCCTGCAACAATTCACGTTTTTGCGCTGCTACCGCTCCACTCCCACTCGCTACGGAATTTATTGTACAATTCTATAAGAGAATATAAAAACCAGGTTAGTAAACTGTGTCGTGTGCGGACTGAATTTAGAATCATAATAATAGATAAATAAAATAAAAAAATAAACGGTTAAGAGATTCAAAAAATATGATTGACGTAAAATTAGTGTTGATGTGGACTCTTTAAAAATAGACATGTGTTAACTATTTCATTGCTTTATAAATAAAGATGGTTAAAAAGTCTCTTACTTTTGTTTATCCATGCCTTCTTCTCTAAGACAGATGCACAATATGTATATATTTTGTATGTTGCACCAATGTGTGGCAATGATTTGTGATGAAGAATAAATGATTAATACCTCAAAGAGTGGTCTACCATTTCCACATATAAAATCTGTTGCTCCTTCAATGAAACAATTTTTGAAATAATGTCTTCCTACATCAGTAAGAAGGGTATCTTGAAATCCTTAAAACCCACAACTATAGAAAGCCGCTTGATCACCCGCGATTCTTAACGCAACCGCCTGTCCATTCGATGCGCTTGGACTTGGATAAGGAGCTATGTTCTTTATCATTCAAGAACAACAAAAGCATAGATCAATCTTTATTAACAACAATAATAAAAAACTAACTTTTCGCATATTATAACGTTGATTTACTTGCATTAGTTACCTTAAAGCTAACGTCGTGAGTATAAAACATATATCGGTGTTTCCTTTTCTTCTCCGTAGACACGAGACAATTTCTAGGGTTTTCAATCGCTTCCTTCTGTGTATCAAAATCACCATCATCGTTCTGTAATCCTTCACACAGGTAAACAATGTCTTCTACACATCAAAATCACCATCCGTCATTCTTTTATGCTCAGACTCCATCTCCTTAGGGTTCATCCACGCCTCCTCAGCAACCATCAACATTTTCAAGGTTTTTCATGTAATTGATGATTTTGACGATGGTGTTCTTCAAGGTAAACAATTGATTGAACCCTAATCTTGGATGGAATATATTGATTCATAAAACTTCATTGTTATGATTCGTGGTTCATTCATTCCATCTCAGCCGGTCTCTTCATCTCTTTCAAGCAATCTTCACTGAGATCGTCTCTTCTTCGCAGCCACAACTACTTCGAGTATGTCGTCACTTCCTTATATTCCCGCTTCGAGTTAGTGTTAGTTGTTTAGAACATTAATATGAACGATTATAGTTAGTGTTTATTATAATATGTTTGGATGTTGCTTAGGCTTTGATTTGACAACAGGGTATGTTCAATTAAAAAATATTGTATAAGTGAACTTTGTACAAATTAATAAGCATTAAAACTCACAAAACAATTTTGGTTTTATGTTTGCTGGTGTAGACTGCTTTCAGATAACCAAATTAACTCATTTGTATGTAAACAAGGTGAATTTCCATGTAGAAAAAATGTTGACTGCTAATCAGTGTCTTCAAGATGTAGTTCCTCTTGGTAATCGACTATTGATTGATAAGTGTTACATGTTAATCTGCAATTTATCACTTTTGCCATATGTGGTATTTTTAATTTATAAACCTTGATGTCATTTATGCAAATTGTTTAGTTTTGATTATAACTAACTGATACATAACACTTTGTACAAATATATAGGCTAAAGATATCACTTTCTACGCATATATTAGTACTTTGTTATTTGTTATAGTTTCTGCAGTAACTGAAGGGGAGACATGTTCAGGCACCACATCTTGAGCATTTTTATGTGGGGAGTGAATGGCTTAGGTTGGTTGGACGGGTTTAGTAATAGTACAAGGGTTTAAATTAGAAGGTTTGATTTTCTGGTACAGGTAAGGTTTAGTGATTAGTGAATTGCTTTGAAGTTGCTCCTTTATTTTTCGTTGGAACTTAAAAACCATCTCATATTTGGAGATTGTTTTGGCTCATCTTTGGGCTACAACACTAGGCCTCTGAATTAAAGATAAAATTAAGTTCATTTGGAATGGTTGCCAAGTTATAATTAAAGAGAGCTAAACTTTGAAGTATCATATAGGTTGTTACTACTTCTATTCAATTGGGCCAACATATACTTAAATGCCTCACATGGATGAGTGTATAATTACATGTTTTTACTTGTATAAGTATCATTCAATTTTATTTCGAATTTAGTTTTATCTTATATTTCATTTCATGTTTTTTACATTAGAACCTCGGGTATTTACCCGGGTCACTGACTAGTTAATTATAAAACCAATAAAACAGTTAAAATAATAATATACCGAAAAAGGATAAAATTGCCATTGAAGTTTATTAGGGAAGCATTTTTTTTTTCATATTTAAAGTTTGATCGATTTGAATATATTTATCTATCTATATCTATATTCTATATTTATATAATAAAAGAAAAGTTTTTGGCACCACAATTTGCCATGTGGCACCACCACATTCATCCTCAATAATTTTTCCCGCCAATAAACATTTACAAGTGAATCTTCTAATTTTGGATATATATATCCACTATTTATTTATTGTAGCGAATCTTCTAATTTTGGATATATATATCCACTATTTATTTATTGTCTTCTAAAATATTTAATAACCAATTATTTAATTACTTAATTTAATATATAATATAGTATATTAATTTACATCTATCTATATCTATCTATACTCTATACTATATAATAATGAAAAAGTTTGATCATAGTTTAATTAATAAAAAAAGAAACTTGACATCACCACAAAATTTTAAATTAACCCGTGTAACATACGGGGATAAAAAACTAGTATGATATATAGTAAGTTTGAAAAGATATATATGAACTTATCCCTTTTAACTTATGGAAATAAATAGCGTACGTTCTAATCCTAGCCTACGCAGAGAAACTAAACTTAAATTAAATAATTTAAATTTAAACTGATTAATAAACTATTAAGATTATCGTGAATACATTTAGTTATTACGTTAAACCATTGCTCTTGTATTTATATTAAGTTACATTACATCATGCACATACGTAGTTGGTCTGATCCCATTTATTACGAAGAAACAACAAGCGGCCATTGATCTTGTCATTTTAATGAATTAGATAAAGTTTTTTTATGGGTTATATACATAAAATTACTGATCCAAGAAGTGACGGAGCTTGAATAAACGTTTAGGGGAGCCGGATCGACTCAGTGTATATAAATTTTTTTTGGATGAATGAGATAAAAGTTAACACTATCTAGCGGAAAAACGGGAGAGACCGAGGCCTCCCGGGCCCTATGAATGCTCCACCCATGAATCCAAGAGGAAGAGGTTGGTGAACTACCATGCTATGTCGTTATTTATCCTTTTCAAATTGTATACTAATGATGCTCAGCTACCAGATGTCTAAATTAATTGTTTTGGGTTATATCCGAGTTTAGTGAAATTGCATAAGAATTAAGAACATATAGCTTGATAATAGTTTTATAGAAAGTGTTCAACTATTTTCCTATGCTACATTAGCCCCTCCCAATGGTCTCTTCTTGGGTATTTCCTTAATATTTCACCAATGTTAGCAATGTGTCATGGGTGTGTCACCATTCCTCGTTTCTTCATAAAGAAACATGTCTTCATAATTTCTTGACAACTGTGGGTCCCAAATAAAATCTATCTTTTTTTTTTCATAAAATATGTGAGGAAGAGATGAAGAGGAGGTGAGGAAGAGATATGTAGTAATATATCATGGAATAAAGAAATGAAGAAAATATGATATGACACTGAGGAAGAGGTGGTGACTTAGTCACCATTGGTACAGACCTTAGGGTATTAGTAATGGTCACCCCGCGACCCCGCGACCCCAAGCCTTTTTCACTGCCACCTCATCTTTTCCCACTCCCACAGTTTTTCAAGTAATACCCACCCCGCGACCCCGCGACCCCAAGCCTCTTTTTTAAAAACTATTTAAATTAAAAAAATAAGTTGCATAAAAATTTAAAAATTAAAAATTACAAATTCCTAAAAGATAAAAATTACAAATTCCTAAAAATTAAAAATTTAAAAATTTAAAAAGCCTAAAAATTTAAAATTAAAAATTACATCACTTATACTTTTCGAATAAGCGTGCTTTGATCTTCTTTATCAAGGATTTCTTGTCGTCTTCGTCGTCCGACAAGTTTTTAACCGCTTCGAGCTCACGTACCATTTGTTCGCGCTCCAAAATCTCGATATGTTTCTTTCTATCCTCTCGGGCTTCTCGTTGAAGTTTGAGCTTTTCCATTTGTATTTCGTTAAACGATTCAAAATGTTCGTCCCAATTTGAACTCGAAGACGCTTTGCCCTTCCCTTTTTGTTTGGCTTGTCGTTTAGCCTTTTGACAACCCATTGGAAGGGGTTCCTCGGGTGGGCTCGTGGGAGACAATCCCTCAGCGTTGAGGTCGATAGGAGTCCTCCCTTGGGAGGGACTACTAGTGTAGGTGTTTGAGTCGGAGGTTTTGGTTCTTTTCGAACCACCTTGATCACCACTTTCGCACCCCTGCTCAATCGTCGCCGCCGCTCGCCATTTTGGGGATTTTTTGGCGATTTCCCAACACTCCATTTTGTCAAAAGCAACCATCTTGTTCTCTATTTTGAATCGATGATGTGCCGCCTTCAAAATGCCGGCTTCCGAATTCCCGCTTCTTCGTTGGCCGAGTTGGTTGATGTAGATGTTGTTGAATTTTTGGATCTTCATATTCAAATCTTTCCACTTCGAATAGATTTGAGACTTGGTGCGATAAAAAGAGTTGGGATCATTGAAGTCGGGTACGGGATAGTTCAACAACGCGTGCCAATTGAAGGTAATTTGATTCCAAAAATGAGTACCCGATTGTGCATCACCTAAAAAAAAAGTTAGATAAAACGTTAAAAAAAGTTATAAAAAACGAAAAAAAAAACAAATTAAAAAATATATATACCCTTAATCGCATTCTCCGAGTTATCAATATATATTTTCGTCAAAGCCACTTCCTCTTCAGAAGTCCACGGAATCGCAATTCGTTTTTGAACCTCCTCGCGTTGGGACGTTTGACCCTTTGTTTTCTTTGCCATTGTCTTCTTCTTTGCGGTTTTCTTGGGTGGTTGTGTTTCCATCACAACATCGGGTGATTGAGACTCGGCTTGAGTGTTGAATTCATTACGAAAAAAACCGTAATCTTGATCAAAAAAAGTCGGTATGTAACCGGGTTCTCCAAACACGTTTCGTTGAGATGTCGGAGTTGGTGGTTCGTCGGCGTTTTGGTTTTGAAAGAAGTTGTAAGACATGGTGAAGATGGAGAGTGAAGATGGAGAAGTGAAGATGGAGAAGTGAAATGTGAAGAATTTTTAAAAGAATGAGAGTTGGTGTGGGTTTAAATGGGTGAAAAATGGTTTAAATAAAGAAAAAAACAAAAAAATTTTTTTTTTTTTTAAAAATGGTCAACAGGACCGTTGGGTGGGGTGGGGGCCCACTCCAACGGTCATAACCCCAAGCCCCATCTCCTCGGTGCCCCACTCCCGAGCAACGTTCCCGAGCTGCGCTCCCGAGACCACCGGCGTGGTGTTCCCGAGCACCCCGAGGCTCCCGAGCTCGGGAGACCCCCCCTCGGGAGGGGTATTACAAACACCCTTACAAACTTAAAAATGTACCTTGGTAATAAACAATTAAAGATAAAGAAAATTTAGCCTAGGATGTACAAGGTTAGTGGTGTTGATTTCAAAAAGATAGGTAAACCTTAAATCAAGCATTATAAAACAATATAGAAGGGGGTATCAATAGAGATACAAATCAACCATTATAAAAAATAAAATGATAGGTTAATGGTCTGGTACAGTTTGCAAAGTATATGTCCATTTTGGTTTATAAGTCGTTTCAAAACGGCTTGATTTCACGAATCTTGAAATACTCATCGTTTATGTCATTTTAAATTCAATTTCATGGCAATTAGCCAATTATAAATATGTGGTGAATAAGCCTGTTGGATTATGCTAAAATCATTGGGTTAATGAAGCTGTTATAAAGTTTGTGTTACGTTTGTAACTTTGTTAAAGGCTCAGGGACTATTTGTGTAATTCTTTTACACTTAAGTTAGGTTAACAGGAAGTTTGGGTTGAATATGTCCAAGTGACATAAGTTCAGGGGTGTAAAGTGGAAGATTTCAAAAAGGGTTGTTAGTGGCCGTTGGGCGATATAAAACCCGGCCAGGTCGCATCTTCGAGCTCAGTTTTTCCATTTTCTTTTCTTGTTCAATCTTGTATCGAATTCGTGGTTATGTACAAGTTTGTAATTGCGTAAATCATGTGTTTGTTCATCAATTTCATTTCGATTTCGATTTTAGTTACAACAATTGGTATCAGAGCCAATTAGGGCTCCGATTCGTGATTGCGACTGGTAATTCCGAAATTGATCGTCGCAATGGTGGGATCGAAGTTTGAAATCGACAAATTCGATGGTAGGAACGACTTTGGATTATGGAGAGTGAAAATGAGGGCTCTATTAGTGTATCAGGGACTAGCTGATGCACTATTGGGTGAGGATCATCAACCAGATGGCGTGGCAGACGATAAATGGCTTGAAACTTGTTCGAAGGCTCAAAGTGCGATCCTATTGAGTCTTGGTGACAAGGTTTTGCGAGAAGTTTCAAGGGAAGAGACGGCTGCAGGTATTTGGTTGAAATTAGAGTCCTTATATATGACTAAGAGTTTAGCAAATCGGTTGTATTTGAAAAAGAAGTTATATACATTCTCTATGAGTTCTGGTAAGAGTCTTGATGAGCATTCTGATGAATTCAACAAATTGATCATCAGTCTTGAAAATATAGATATCAAGATTGAGGATGAGGATCAAGCTATTTTATTCTTGACCTCATTACCAAGTACCTATGATAATTTTGTAGAAACCCTCATTTATGGCAGAGAAGAGTTGTCTATGGATGAAGTTATGGCAGCATTGTATTCAAGAGAATTGAAAAAAGGCTATAGAATTGATTCTAATGAAGACAGTAGTGAGGGGTTGTATGCAAAAGGGAAGGATGATCATAGGGGAGGAAAGAAGAAGGGTGGTTTTAAGTCCAAAGGTAAATCACAGAAAGTTTACAAGTGTTTTGTATGTGGTTCAGAAAAACACTTTAAAAAGGACTGCCCTGAATGGAAAAGGAAGAAAGGAGGGTATAAGGGTCAAGACCAGAAGAGAAGAAATAATCAGAGTGATCAAGAAGATTCAGGTGATGGATATGAGAGTTCTGATGTTCTCATGGTGGTCAGTGAAGATGGTCATGAAGGATGGGTCTTGGATAGTGGATGTTCATACCATATGACACCACATAAGGAATATTTTCACAAGTTTAAGGTGGAGGACCTTGGTGTTGTGAAATTAGGTGATCACAGGCCCTGCAAAGTGACTGGAAGTGGAACTGTTACACTAAAAATGCAAAATGGGAGTTCATTGGATTTGCATGATGTGAGGTATGTTCCTGGTCTGAAAAGAAATTTACTTTCCTTAGGCTCTCTAGAGAGAGATGGGTACAATGTTAGTCTTAAAAGTGGTAAGGCTAAAATTGTTAAAGGTTCTATGGTTGTTCTAACTGGCACTAGGAAGAATAATAACATATATCTGTTAGATGGATGTGTTGAGTCTAGTGTGTTGGCTATGGTCACTGAAGAAGGTAGTAAACAGGCCTTGTTATGGCATAAGAGGTTAGGTCATATAAGTAGTCAAGGTCTTACTGAATTACATAGACAACAGGTTTTAGGTAAGTTGGATAGTTGTGAGGTTACCTTTTGTGAAAACTGTATTATGGGTAAACATAAGAGGGTTAAGTTTCAAAAGGGTAAACATGTCACTACTGGAATTCTAGACTACATTCATTCAGATTTATGGGGGCCTACTAGAACTGAGTCATTAGGAGGTGCTAGATACTTTATGACACTCATAGATGATCATTCTAGAAGGGTTTGGTTGTATGTGTTAAAGCACAAGAATGAAGCATTTAAAACCTTTAAGGAATGGAAAGCATTAGTTGAAAACCAGTCTGGTAGGAAAGTTAAGAAATTGAGAACTGATAATGGCTTAGAATATTGCAATCATGAGTTTAATGAATTTTGTAAAACTCATGGGATTTCTAGACATTTAACTATACCAGGTACCCCTCAGCAAAATGGGTTAGCTGAGAGGATGAATAGAACTATACTTGAAAGGGTAAGGTGTATGCTTAATGCTGCTGGTATGCCAAAGAAATTTTGGGCTGAGGCAGCTAATACTTCTGTTTACTTGATAAATAGATCCCCATCTAGAGCTATAGAAAACAAAACTCCTATGGAAGTATGGTCAGGGGTAAAACAGGAATATGATAGTCTTAGAGTTTTTGGTTCTTTGTGTTATGCTCATGTGAGTCAGGGTAAACTAGAACCTAGAGCTCTTAAGTGTATCTTTCTTGGCTATCCTGATGGAATTAAAGGATATAGAGTTTGGAGAGTAGATGAGGGTAAGCCCAAAGTTATGGTAAGCAGAAGTGTTATTTTTAAGGAAGAAATCATGTATAGAGATGTGTTTAATAAGACTCAGGTTATTCTTGATAATGAGTTAGACAAGGCTGATATTAGCTCAGGAAAAGAAAGTCATGGAGTTGAGCCTGAGGTGGAGGTAGGTGGGAATACTAGGAGTGAACCTTCTAGTGCATCTAGTGATCAAGGTAGTAGCCTACAGGATCAGACCTATTCAATAGCCCAGAATAGAACTAAGAGGCAAATTGTAAAACCTATAAGATTTAGGGAGGATGATGACTTAACTGCTGTGGCATTTAATGCTGCAGAAGAAGAGAGTTTGTTTGAGCCTATTTCATATAAGGAAGCCATTAGTGTTAGAGATAAGGATAAGTGGGTTAAGGCTATGCAGGAAGAGATGGATTCTCTTTATAAGAATAAAACTTGGATTCTTGTAGATAAACCCATTGATCAGAAACCTGTGGCTTGTAAGTGGCTGTTTAAGTTGAAGGAAAGTTTGAGTGAAAGTGAGCCTCCTAGATACAAGGCTAGACTTGTAGCTAAGGGATTCACTCAGAAACCTGGAATAGATTACAATGAAATATATTCTCCTGTTGTGAAACACACTTCTATTAGGGTGATTCTAGCTTTAACTGCATATTATGATCTTGAGCTGGAGCAATTGGATGTTAAGACAACTTTTCTCCATGGAAATTTAGATGAAACTATCTATATGACTCAACCAGAGGGATTTGAAATTAGTGGACGAGAAGATAAAGTTTGTTTGCTTCAGAGGTCTCTATATGGTTTAAAACAGTCCCCTAGGCAATGGTATAAAAGATTTGATGACTATGTAGTGTCAAAGGGTTTTAGTAGGAGTCAATATGATAGTTGTGTCTATTTTAGGAATTATGAAGGAAACTGTAGTGTATATCTACTATTGTATGTTGATGATATGCTCATAGCATGTAGAGATCAGAATATCATTGCTGAAACCAAAAGGTTGTTAATGATGGAGTTTGAAATGAAGGAGTTAGGGGAAGCTAGGAAAATTCTAGGTATGGAAATTGTTAGAGACAGGGGTAATAAGGTCATTAAACTGTCTCAGGCTAGTTACATTAGGAAGGTTCTAAGTAACTATGGGATGGAACATTGTAAGGTGGTTAAGACTCCTTTAGGTCCCCAATTTAAGTTGTCTGCTCAAGATTCTGCTCTTAGTGATCAAGAAATTAAATACATGGAGAACATTCCTTATGCAAATGCTGTGGGCAGCTTAATGTATATAATGGTGTGCACTAGGCCTGATTTAGGATATTCTGTGAGCTTAGTGAGTAGGTATATTTCAAGACCAGGAAAGCCTCATTGGAATGCAGTAAAGTGGATCCTAAGGTATCTTGCAGGAACAAGGGAAAAAGGCTTAATTTTTGGTAATAATAGAGAGTGTATTGATCAAGTCATTGGCTTTGTAGATTCTGACTTTGCCAAAGACTTGGATAAAGGCAGGTCTATTACTGGATACTTGTTTAAAGTTGCTGGGAGTGTGGTGAGTTGGAAAGCTCAACTTCAGCCAGTTGTTGCTCTTAGCACAACTGAAGCTGAGTATATTGCTTTGACAGAAGGGGTAAAAGAGTCATTATGGCTCAGCAGGTTTTTAGGCAATATTGGAGAAAGCATCAGTAAGACCATAGTGTATTGTGACAGTCAAAGTGCAATTCATATGTCCAAGAATGCAGTTTATCATGATAAGACTAAACATGTGTTAGTTAAGTGGCATTTTGTGAGGGACATTGTGAATTCAAAAGAGGTGTATGTTGAGAAAATACATACTGATTTTAACCCTGCAGATATGTTGACTAAAGTGCTGCCAGGAAGGAAGTTTGACTTCTGTTTTGGGGCAGCAGGAATTGGTTAAAGGTTGATAAATCAATAAAGGTTTTCCCAAGGGTTATTAAGAGTGGGATTTTGGCACAATTGATGATCAAATCCTATGGATCACTGCCATCAGTTGCTAATGTCAATTTGTCATGATTATAACTAATTTGGGTTTTTTTCCTTTAAGCTTGTGATTTTAGATAAAGGTGGAGAATGTTGGATTATGCTAAAATCATTGGGTTAATGAAGCTGTTATAAAGTTTGTGTTACGTTTGTAACTTTGTTAAAGGCTCAGGGACTATTTGTGTAATTCTTTTACACTTAAGTTAGGTTAACAGGAAGTTTGGGTTGAATATGTCCAAGTGACATAAGTTCAGGGGTGTAAAGTGGAAGATTTCAAAAAGGGTTGTTAGTGGCCGTTGGGCGATATAAAACCCGGCCAGGTCGCATCTTCGAGCTCAGTTTTTTCCATTTTCTTTTCTTGTTCAATCTTGTATCGAATTCGTGGTTATGTACAAGTTTGTAATTGCGTAAATCATGTGTTTGTTCATCAATTTCATTTCGATTTCGATTTTAGTTACAACAAAGCCAATTAGTTAGTATCTATTCAAATGCATGGCCAAAGAATATATATGATCCTCCCATGATGCATCCGGATAAGTTTCTATTATTGAACTATGTTTTGTAAGAAGTTTAAACACGTAGAGATAAACTAATAATTTAGCTTGATTGCTTGAATGGGAGCAGGTTTGAAAGCTTCTATCAGGGCGGTTTAAACAATCTGGAGGCCCCAAACGAATATACATATTGGGGTTTTTCGGTATTTTTAAAAGTTACTTTTCAAATCGTTATTTTTATCCGGTTTCGGACTGCCAATAATAACTATATTGTTCATAATTACTAAAGTTAATCTTTTTTCATTCTTATTGTACGTGGACAAATATAATTTGAATGAATTATATTTTTAATTAGTTTGTTCGGTATAAATTGTTTAATAAAACATTTGAAGTCAATTTCTTCTGACATCCAACTCAAACCCTCACACGACTTCATCTGATGCACATTATTCCTTTAAGAACTGATGACATGTATCCGTATCGGGATAACTATGTCGGCTCAGGCCCAGATATAGTATGGCCCAATCCAACCCATTACTTCTTATTCTGGTCGTTCAACACTTTGGTTCGACAATGTGTGTCTTACACTCTGGTTCGGCCAAGTGTCGTACACTCTGGTTCAGCCAAGTGGCTCACATTTTTGTTCAACATTGTGATTCTGCCAGATGGTTCATCATTATGGTTCATCTCATGGTTCATCAAGATATAGCTGACCCATATATGGCTCGGCCAAACATGTTCAATCTGACCCGTTAAATTTCATCTAAAAAGGGCTCACTCACTCTTTTAAAAGGACCCTAATATCCCGTTCATCCTAGGGACTACTCTCTTCATCATATAACACCACATGTCATTTTGATGTCATCAGTAGATATAGAAAACTTGATATAGGATGCTTATTATTTAAAAGAAAAATATGAAATAGATATAGAAAACTTTATATAGGAGATTTAAAAAAAATAAAAGATAAATTTAAAAATAATATTTTTAATTAAATTATAAAAATGAGAATAAAAAATTCAATGTTATAAATATAAAGAATACAATAACAACACCTCGCCAACTACCTAGGAATCTCCATGCTCAATGTCATATCATAGTTGACATTTTGTTTAGCAAACATATAAAATTAGCAATTTGATGATAATCTTCTTATTCTTAACAACTAATTACCGACTATTCTCCTTTAATAAAGCATTTAACAAATATCCTAATTTGCGTTTTCTGTTTGTAGGGCGTCTACCGTTTCTAGCCACCATTTAAATGCAAAGTACTCAGAGCTTGATCTTGACATAGATTGCTACAAGAAATGGTGGCAAGAACCTATCTTGTTATACTATTCTTTTGGGCACTTCTCACCATCGTCACGCCTATTCTTGTTCACATGTCCTCCCATCCAAATCCATTGGATCTTTACGGTATGTTTTTCTAATATGTTAGCTTGGCAGGTTAGCATATAAATGGGGTGTAATTAACTAAGTAAGCACACATCCAAGATTATAACATTTTACACCCTTATGGTCAAATCAAAGCAACATCTTGGATGACCGTCTTATTTTTCAATCTTTGACATTTACAACATTTGACTAGGTGAAGTTTGAAAAATGTTAGACTGCTATCCGAAAGGGTTGGGAGGTCGTTTTGAAAGTTTGACTTTGTCACAAGTTAACAATGTCAAAGTTTAAAAAGTCAGTTGACCATTTAATATATCCACAGACAGCCGTTTAGAGGTGGTTAATTTGAGATTATATTGTTTAGAGGTGGTTAATTTAAGATTATATTGCATATGATATGTGTATAGCATACCCATATAAATGGTATCTAGATGACGCACATTGTAGTTTTAGTGCAAACAATTTCCTTTAAGGGTTTTATTATTAGAAAAATATATTCTCACTAAAAATATTTGTAATCATTTGCAATCGTTACCTATATATATATTTTACAAATCTTTATGAATTGTAATTTCATAACATTTTATTGATTCATGATTATGATTCTAATAGTTGGATGTCGCATGATAACATCAGATTAATTATTACTTTTTTTTTGTTTATTTAACGTCTTTATGTAATTATTTTGTGTTTACGTTTTATTTATGAGATTTTTTTAGTTTAACGTTATTGCGCAATAGCTTTGAATTTTCATTTTCATTACGTTGTGTTTTATAATCGATATAATTGTTTTGTGTATCTGTGTTATCATCGTAACAACACGTAGATAGGTAAGTAATTAATCTAACATAGTCTAACACAAATTTCATTTATAAAGATGCATGTTGACATTTTCAACAAAAGGTTTATTGTTAAAACCAATTTCACCAGCTAAGAATTATATCTTTTTATAATTATCATTGTCATTGTTCTATAATTATTTTTGTCATTACTTGTATAGATGAGGAGGTACAAAATTGTAGAAGGACGACTTTATGGTGGAGAAAAAAATGTGAATGTACCGAAACTTTTCTTGATCAGCCTTCTCTTGATCACCCGTCCATATCAGCACCGACACCAACACCAACACTAACAACCTATGACACCCGTATACCTGAGTTTTTTATGATGCAAATAAGTTGCATGGGTTTGTCTAGAAAAGTTTTAGTGAGAAATGAGTTGCAATAAAATATGTAAATAATTTATATGATGTAATTTTATTTTCTTCAAATAATACATTAGACATCTTTGTGGGGCGTGTGTAGAGGTGTATATATTAATTAATTGGTTTAAAAAAAACTTTTTTTAAAAAAAAAAAACCGGTTCGGTTGATAAATGGTTTTCCCAATCAAATGCCTCGAACATATAGAACCTATTAACCTTTTATTTATTTATTTTTTATAAATTATTTAGGAGGTTATATTAACCACCTATAAACATAAAGTACTTTGATAAAATATTTGTTCTAGTCCCCTTGTTATTTAAAGCCTCAAAGAAATATAATATTAGCTATAAGGACTCTCAAAACATTCATGGTTCATGTTTTCTCTTTAGTGAGTCAACTTCATCTATAGAGAAACGGGTCAAAAGTCACTTAAATATATATATATATATATATTGGAATGGCAATAAAATATATTAAAAGCTCAAACTAGAGCACAACTTACAAGAAAGTAATGGGTTTAACAATCAATTAACTCAACGAATCTTAACTTTACAATTTCTAGAAGTAAACCAAGAAAACGTATTCAGCAATATATCATAAAAAATACCATCGTTCCTAATATTGCTCGGTTAAAAAATGGACATATTCCTGGTCTTCCAAACGAACCAGCATGTAGTGTAAATAACGGTAAGCATCACATCTTTTTTTATTCTTGATATTTAGCATCTTCAATTGCTTTGTGAATCAAACGAGGACTGTCCAACAAAAGACAATCCACTTCGAGCCGAGCTTTAACACGGGCCATAATCTTTCTAAAAAACTTGCAATATCCAAACATATGAATAGAAGATTCGACACAAGCTTTGCAGATGGGACAAAAAAT
This sequence comes from Deinandra increscens subsp. villosa, assembly GCA_039602395.1. Taxonomy (NCBI): domain Eukaryota; kingdom Viridiplantae; phylum Streptophyta; class Magnoliopsida; order Asterales; family Asteraceae; genus Deinandra; species Deinandra increscens. The sequence continues at coordinate 28,853,750 of JBCNJP010000014.1, read as the reverse complement.
CGACTCCAACTCGAAACTACGCTTTGAAAGGTTGAGATGCGTGGGAAGACGATCTAAAAAATTCTCCAAACAACAATGTTAACCTTTTTTGGGACGAACTTTAACCAACGCGTCGCATAATCTCCAACCAGGAAGATGTAAACGACTGATGTGTTTTCGGACCGACTTAACAGAGAAATCTGAATCATCATCTAAGGACCAACACCATTTATCCAAATCATCCCCAAAAGACACGTTAGAAATCAGCTCTGACATAGTCTCGACCCCCCCCCCCCCCACCCCGGATATTTCTCCGCCAAAACCAAGACCAAGATAATCCATCAAGATAGTTGCAAATAAGACCATCTTTATTAGAGGATAAAGCATATAATCTAGGGAAACGAACTTGAAAAGACCGATCCTCTAACCAAACGTCTTTACAAAATTTCGTGTCATTTCTAGACCTGATATTTTTTCTAATCACATTAACCGGTAAAAGATTACTCTCATGACAGAACTCACACTTTCTAACAATTCGCTGCCAAGAGCTCGGAACTTAAATTTATACTCTAAATGTATAAACTGTTTGAAAAGTGTGTGGTTAATTTTTGTGTCTTGAGATAATTAAAGTAAAGTTACTTTTTGCAAGTCTAGAGCAATTGACTTCTCGGATATAAATCTTCTCCATCTATCTTCTTTTTATCTCTACACTTGACCGTATGTGAAGTTAGTAGAGTTAACTTCCATCTCTTGGATTGCATTCGTCATCGCACTTCCATTCTCCATCGGTATTGGTCCTCTTGTTACATCTGCACGATTTTCAATTGCATAGTAGCATTCATTTTCTTGGCCCTTTAAGATATAGCATCTCACAGCACAACATTATATATACAATATACCTACTTTGTATAAAACTGAAGTTGGTGTTTTGATTCGCAGATAATGTGAACATACCAAATGTAGAAGAAGTCGATGTGGGCACAATAGGAGAGCGGAAAAGAAACTCGACTGGCAACTAAAATGCGACGCCATATTTATAATCAAAGGTAGCAGTTCATTATAGCAGTTCCTTAGAAGACGTGGGGTGCTAAAAGACTGGAACATGAAATCTATTGACTCAACCGCAATACAGTTACAAAACCTTCTATTTTACATGGCCAGGATCAAAGCCTGTCTTTCAAAATCTGATAGCTGTAATTGTCATAATGTGATGTTAATCGATTTTGACCCTTGCGACCTCAATACCTATAGTAATATTTAATAACCTAGATTTTAACCCGAGCCTCTTAGTGACTTATCCATTTTTTTTATTTGTATTGCAGCTTGCTAAACTGTTTTAAAAAAAAATAAATAAACATCTAATCGTTGATTAAAAAAAATACGTCGATTCCCACACGACTAAATAAAACCTTTCTATCTTCGTTACTATTGATTAAAATAATTGGGTAAAAAATCTTGAATAATATAATTGTATTATATATTATATATATACAATGAAATTTGGGAAATGCACGGTGAACTTTTCTTTTTTCATGGTTTGTCTATAAGAGTTTGGTATATTGACATTTTCTACCTTAAACTTTAACACTTTGTTTTTTTTTTATTGGAATTTGGCATATTGGCATTTTCTATCCTAAACTTTAACATTTTTTTTAATATGAAACTTTTCCTTTTTCATGGTTTGGCCACGAGAGTTTCGCATATTGATATTTTTATCCTAAAATTTAACACTTTGTTTTTTTCTTTAACGGAGTTTGGCATATTGACATTTTATAACCATAAACTTTAACACTTTGTTTTTTTCTTTAACGGAATATTTCATAGCTTAGCCACATATGTTTCATACTTTTACGTTTTCTACCCTCCAACTTTTAAAGTATTTTTTTTTTGTTTTAAGTTTTGTGGTCTTCTACTTTAGCCACGAAACTTTTAACTTTTCTACTTTCGTTTTTTAGTATACTTTTATAGTTATATACTTTCACCACGAGTCTATTAGACTTTTACGTTTTATGCCCTTAACTTTTTAACTTTCGTTTTTCAAACCTTTTTTACTTGAACTAACGGGTAAATAGGTGGTCTGTTACGAAGTGCAAACGGGTCACAAGATCAAATAAAACCGAATGACACTACTATTGCAGGCCCGCCGCAACGCGCATGCGGTTTATACTTTGGCCACACAACTTTTAACTTTTATACTTTCGTTTTAGTATACTTTTGTAGTTTTATACTTTCATTATGAGACTTTTAGACTTTTACGTTTTATACCTTTTAACTTGTTAATTTTCGTTCAGTATACAAATTCAACCCGCATGAACGCACGGGGTGGTAAACACCTGGTTTAAATTAAAGTAAGAGAAACCAAACCAATAAAAGAAATATTGAAAAAACATAAAAATTCAAAAGAAAAAGGAAGAAGGAAAGGGTGGGTAACCCGAAAGCAGAGATCCATATTTAAGATATCCATTTTGGTTAGATCCTATTTTGACCCGAACCAGATTCATATTTTCCTTCACCGTTGTTCGCATTCTTCGTCGACAATCTCTTACCAGGTATGCATTTTTCTCCTTGATTCTGCCCTATTTTAAAATTCCCGATCGATTTTTGTGCGTTCAAACAGGTATGGTTTCATAATTTTGGTTTGATCGATTACGTATGGCTGCCAAGTGCCAATCGATGGTTGTTTGCAGCAGTATGCATATATATGCTCGATTAGGTTAAAAAGTTTTGAAATCTCTGCAATTATCCATATCGTTGAGCTTTGGATCGTATTTTGTTTGATTTGTGAAGTAATGAAGTTATAAAACCCTAGAAGATCAATCATCCATCTTATGAGAAAACCTGTATAGAGCCAATTGAACTATCACCAAAACTTTGTATATCGTAGTTTATCTGCATTAATCTAAATTGTATGAAGTCTAGAACAATAGTCAATCCTTATGATTAATTTGAAGTTCAGTTCAAAAATTGCTCCCTGGTCAGTACTCAGTAGACTACTTCAGGCACCATTGTTTCAATGTGCTTCATGGCTTATACCCAGGGGCTCATTAAGTTGAGTTAACTCGCGAGTTACCTGACTAGATTTTCGTGTCGCCCAAGTTTGAAAATACTTACCGGATTTGTGTTCTCTGTGTATATGAATCAACAGCACAATATTAACCTCCATATTATGATATAAGAAAATAGCAGCAAAACCAGTCAAGTTGTCTCTCCATTGATGCATTATCATATGATAGTCATAAGGGTTTACCAGCATATTATTATTATTATCCCTATTTCATCAGGAAATTCATTCCTGTGCCAATTCTAAGTTTCTAACCCATTTGTTTTAATTTGGGTCAAGGTAGTTTTTTGTAAGGGGGTTAAGATGGGTAGCTTAAAAAGGTGTGGGGAAAAGTTCTTTTAGGGCAGATCTTCACTATCGCGTTCATCACTCTCGCGTGGCCTCTTGCATTCATCACTCACAGACAGAAAATCTGCAAATTCGAAAATCAATCAACGACAGAAACTAGTGGTAAGGTGTTCTTGGTTTTGAATTTCTACAATCGAATTCTCTAATCGGTGCAAAATCCCAAATCATAAAATCTATCGACGACAGATAATAGTGGTATGGTTTTCTTGTTTTTGAACTTCTACAATCTAATTGTCTACTTTCCTGTTCATAAACTTTATAGACAACTATCAGAGTCTAAACAGATTTGATATTGATGCTGAATGCATGCTAATAGGATGTGAAGTAAACTAATCTTTTTTTTTCCTTTCTGTTTTCTGCTTGGGGGTTTTCTTAATTTGAAATTGCTGAGTTTGTCTCTTGAATCTATGGTTTATAAACTTTGCATGTTGAGTTTGTCTTTTCAATTTATGGTTTATAGACTTCGCAGGTGTTTTTACTTTGAAATGTTTGAGTTTGTCTTTATAATCAAAGTTCCTATCAACAGTTTTTTATTTGCTATATGATCAGTTTTCGAGGTTTTGTAATGTGTTTCCTCTAAGCCCCTTCAGATTGTCCAAAAAATGTTCATTTATGAGGTATTATAATGTCTTTCATTGGTATAATTAATTAACCTCTTTCATTCATGGAAAAAGAGGTTTCAATGACTGAAAGGGGTTATGCTTCAAATTAATATTTAATTGTATAGCTAGGGTAAGATTTGTGTTAACCTGTAACAGTCTCTTCAAGTTTTAGAGATTCAAGACTCATGAGGTAAATTTTGTGTTTGCTCGAAAGTGGTTATTTTCTTGTTAATATGTACATCGATTAAATCTTCTCTTCTTTTACCTCTTCATTTTGGTATCGCTTTTGTGTTTTATGTAGGCTTTTAATGTTTTACCGATGGTGATGAGTGATGACTACCTGGGCATAAGTTTATGGTTTATGTGCTTTGCGGAACTGTATAGAGTGCCCATGATTTGGGGGGTGGGGGGTTGTGTCTAGTTCGTGACTAAAAACTAATGGGAACAAAAGTTGGAAATTTTTTTATTTATTTAGTTTTTGTTTGTGTTTTTAGAGTCTGGTAATTTTTTGAATCGGGCCGTTTTGACCCGCACCTGTCCTAACCCACACCCGTCTTGCCTGTTTTTAAAATGACCCGTTCTGACCAGTACCCATTCTAACCCGCTACCAGACCCGACCCGCTCGTTTTGTCAGCTCTATTGGTAATAAATGCAACAAGCAACGACCACCACCAATATATGCTAAACTTGCTATTAATAGGGATCAAAAAGATTACAACAGCAACAAATATATCCACCCCTCTGGGACTGTTTTCATACATCAGCAATCTAGACTCCAGTCACAATCATTTGATCAAACCAATATAACAAAATGTTACAGTCCATGAAAAATCATGTTTTACATCCAAATAAGCTTTATTTACAACCATAAGCTGCATCTCTCTCATCTGTTTTACATATCAACATTTCCCAACCGCCTTGTGTGCCTTGCGCATCAGGCACGTCTCAGGCATGCTTTTTTAAACAAAGCTTGTTTATATCCCTTATTTTGCTGATCAAGGCATGCTTAGCGTTTAGAGTTCAGATGAAATTATATCTGTAGTGCACGTGATTATAAATTGTTGATGATACTTGGTCTATTCCTTAATTATCATTCTAATATTTCATTGCATTTTGTGACACTAGCTTTGAGGGCTGATACAGAAGTCAATGGAAGATCAGTTGTCTTTCAACAGCCCTAGAAGGACCCTTAGTTATTCTAGAAACAGGGGAGCAACTTTCTCTGTTTTTGAAGCTGATAACAAGGCTTCTGGTGTCGGTGTTTCTGGAGAGCATGGTCCTAACCCTTCTGAGGTTTATGGGTTTGTAGGAGCCATTTCAACTGTTGTTGCCACTGGTATTCTACGTCATCTACCCTCGTTATTTTTTTTATCAAGTTCAAATTCAAAGAGTATACATTAGATGTGGCAATTTTGACTTATTTACTTATGAACGAGTTACTTCGTTTTTTATTTCTTATTTCTATTAACTGGTCAAAATGGTAAAATTAAAAATAGCTAAAAGTGGAACATATAAAACAGCCGAAAGTCGCCCCGATAGAATTTGAAATCCCTAAAACCTCCTAAAGTTTGAAGTTTTTATATTTAAAAGGTTAAGTGTTATACTAATTATTAATGTTTTTTTAATCATATTTGACAGGCTAATTGTTAATAAAAGTTCATATTTACACAAAAAGCATTTCTTTCTAGTCAATCCAACTAACCCGGTTCCTCTATACCAAGATTATCCGCTTTAACGTGTTACTCACACTATCTGTTTGTATATATTCTTGAAGGTGTTACAAAAAAAAAAAAACTCAAATAGTATGGTCTAGGGAGGGTGGACCTCACTATATGACTGCAAAAAAGGGAAATTTAGTCGAAAATAGATGGACACATTACTACTTTATGATACTATCAGTTTGTATATATTCTTGAAATTTGTTCTGGATTATGTTTTTAGCTTACCTAATCCTATTTTTCTTTGTGATACTCACAGGTATCTTCATAGTATGGGCATACATTCCTGATCCTTGGTTACATTCTATTGGGATCTTCTACTATCCTAGCAAGTAAATAGTCACAATCCTCTTTTAACTCCTAGATTTGTAAGCTTTAGACATCATGATCCAAAATTCTCATTTAGGTTTTAATCGTGTTTACAAAACTAAGATGATATCATTTGAACGTCTAGGAGAAAGATGTTAAGAGGTGACAATGTCGACACAATTCAAATGCTTAAAATCAGAATATTAGCATAAAATGAACGAGGTCATGTGTATTTTCAATGCTTGAAACCTCGTAAAACAATTTTAAAAAATTATACTATTATTGAAAGCAACATATTTTCTGTAATAAAAAACAAATCATTTACTGAAAAAGGAAACTTTTGGACAACAAAGGATATGGGTCAAACCCACCTTGTCCAAAATCCTCTGATCTTAACATAAACCCTAAATCATAAACTCCAATATTTATGTTCTGTTCTTACATAACGCCATTTTTAAGGTATTGGGCTTTGGCACTTCCAAGCTACGCCATGGTGACAATCGCAGCTATGTTCTTATTCTACATTGGCCTCAATTTTATGACAACTCCACCTCCAACATCCTTGAATTCTATATATGGTGAGTTCTATTCACCTTTCTAGTTTTTTTTCGTTGACCCGCTTGAGTTTTTCGGAGATCTAGTTTTTAATTTGATATTTTTTGTAGACGAAAACAGCAAAGACCCTATGTGCTTTGATCCTGCGTTAGAGGAAGAAGATCGACCAATCGAGCCTTATTCTGATATTGGAATTGACCAAATCAATGAACTTATGTTCAAAGAATGGAGATAGTAGTTACCTTCTTCACATATTATTTTTGAGGATTAAAAAGAATACATAGGAGTGTTTGGTTCGTATAATTCGTTGAAATTTGAATTGAAATTGGATTTGGAAATAGAATTTCAGGGAATTGGAATCTATCTAAAGGAAAGGGTGTTTGTTTGTGGAATTCGGTGAAATTGGATTTGGAATTAGAATTTCAGGGAATTGGAATCTATCGAAAGGAAAGGGTGTTTGTTCGTGGAATTCGGTGAAATTGGATTTGGAATTAGAATTAGAGTTTTAAGGAATTGGAATTTATTAGAAGGAATTGGAATTTAAAAGAATTGAAATCCGATTGGGCAATCAGGCTTGTACGGTCTGTTAGGACCAGTAGCCGCTAGGTGCATTGAGCCGGACCTCTCTGGTTCAGTTGCTCGGGCGATGTGGCATGTCTGGTTCGGTGAGATCAATTTGGTTGGTTCGGCTGGTTGGTACGATCTATCAGGCGGGTGACCATGTGCGTCATCGGGGCGATTGGCCAGGTGTGTTGGGTCGGTCCTGTCAATTAGGTCGATGCGGTCTGGTCCAGCAGGTGGGCCGGTGCGGTATGAAAGTTTGGAATGGACAATAATTTCTTCCTTCTGAGAAGAATGTGAAATCCTTTATAATTATAAACGAATGTGAAGTCAATGAAACGAAGGAATGATAGAATTTAATTAAATTTCAATTTAATTTCTTCGTTAACCAAACACAATTTAAAATGTAATTGGAATTTAATTCTAATGAATCTCACAAACCAAACAATATGAAATAAATTCAAATTCCAATTTTATTGAAATCCTATGAAATCCTATAAACGTAACGGGTTCATCTTTTTAACGATGGGTAGACTTTTCCAAGTTTAGTGTATTATTTTTCCTAGTTAAGGACTTATCGTCACCTTAAAGATCTCTTTATATCTTTTAGAGTTTTAGTATCGCAGCTTTGACCTAGAAATTTTTTCTACCAATGCTATTTCATAGTGTTCGGATGTCTCTTAACTTGATGTCTGAATTTCTGGTTTAGGCCGGATTAGGGCATATAAATAATTTGTTACGATTGACAAAATTAAAAGTTTCCGAGTTTGGTGTATAAGTGTATTACTTTTTCGTAGCCATGGACTTATCATCACCTAAAAATCTCTTTATAGCTTTTAGAGTTATAGTTTGATAGCTGACCTAGAATATTTTTTTTTTTTACTATAAAACCATTTCTTAGTGCTTGCTCATATGTCTTTTAACTTGACATTTAAATTTCGGTTTGGATCATATTAGGACATAACTTGTTATGACAGGCAAAATCTATTCAAACACAAAAATTAAATAGACCCGATAGAAGGATTCTTTGCTCCATCTCTCTTTGACACCGAACGAATCATAGACATTCTCGAAAACATCATGCGCCAAATCTCATCGACCAACGTAGTAACGTTTGTGTTTTGAATTTTGATTTGTCGATTCCCTTTCTAATTCTATCCCCCACATTTTCAGATAATTCACAGGATATCTTTACCCATCTTCCTGGTTCCCACGTGTAAACTCCCTTCACGGGTCATGTACACGTGTCAGCACACGTGCATAACAGACCTCGTACCATGTGTCAACTCCGAAAAACACACCCTTATCCACAAATCAAACCCTATAAATCACTCCATCGAATCACTGACCCATAACATTCTCCATTTCTCCTCGTATCATATCATGTCTACTTCATCAACAGCACAAGAGTCACCGTCGCCGGAGTCGGAGTCATCGCCGGAGATCCCATGGGAAGTTCTCGATCTAATCGCCAGCAATCTGGACCCCAAAACCCTAGCAACCGCCGCCTGCGTTTCAAAACCATGGCACTCCGCCATGTCATCCGACCACCTGTGGGCCCACCTCTGCACCACCCACTTCCCCTCCCTCACCCACCTCCGTTCCGCCACCGTCCCCTCCCTCCCCTACCACCGTCTCTACAACATCAGCTTCACCTCCACCAAACGCCGTCATCGTCAGCCGTCAAACCCACGAATCTCCCTCCAAAACCTCATCTTCATCATCACCCTCACCAACTCAAAACCAAACTCACCGCCCGTCACCATAGTCGCGCCCGGCCCCTCCCTCTCCCTAGACCATCACCCGCTGTTCCGGTTCGATTTCGACATCCGGGACAGCGGGAGATGGCGGGAGTTCGAGGTGTCGGACGAGACGATCGTGACGTGGAATGTGGTGTTGGAAGGGTTTGGAGGGGTTTTCACGATGATGGATTGTAAAGGGAAGGGGAGTTTTGTTTCGGGGAGTGACGGGTGGTTTTCGGCGGAGTTGCCGGGGTCGGGGTGTTGTTGTGCGACGAGCGGTGGTGGTGGGTCGAGTGGGATGGTGGCGGAGATGAGGTTGGTGTTGAGGGAGGAGGACGGCGGTGGTGGTGGTGGCGGCGGTGGGAGGAGGACGGCGGTGGGGTGTGTGAATGTTGGGGTGTTGAGTATTGTGAGTTGGAGATATGTTTGTGTTGAAGATGTTTTAAGATATTTGCAACATTTTCTTGAACCTTGTGACGTGTGATATATATAGATCATATGTTGGGTGGTGGTTCACTTGTTTGTGTATATTGATAGGTTTGATATTTGTAAAAATAAGTTGTAAAATATTCGTTTAGGATATAGTTCCTGCTTTTATCAAAATGTAATATATATTTAAGTTGTTTAAATGTTTATATTATATTTAATTGATATTTTAAAATGTTTAATAATTTTGATGTACACGTATTATCTTATATTTAGTTTTAGTCTTTTAGATCGTATTTTATTTTCGTATATTTGTTACGTTACAATACGAATACACAGTGCGAGATAGCATGCTTTTTTATACTATTTAGTTTGGACTCTTTAGAAAGCGCCAGCGGGTTGTAATTGTAATATGTGTTAACTAGTTTTTTATCCTCGTGTGTTACACGGGTAACTTTTAAAAAAAAATTATAAATACAATTATAATCTACGACAATGATATATTTTTATATCTTTAGCAATTAAATAATTGGTTATTAAATAATTTAAAATACAATAAATAAAAAATTGAAAATACAAATCACTTTCATTATACGATAATTATATATTTTTATATCTTTAGTAATTAAATAATTGGTTATTAAATAATTTAGAATGAAATAAATAAAAAATTGGAAACACAAATCATTTTCATAATTAGGAGAATTGGCGGAAAAAATTGTTAAGGATGAATGTGGTGGTGCCACATGGCAAATTGTGATGCCAAAAACTTTTCTTTTATTATATCTATAGATAGATTATATTATTATTTACATCCAACAAAACGAGAGTTTTTATAAAGAATGTGGGTTACAGGCTGGGTCAGTGGGTTTCTTATGGTGAGTTTCCTTTTGATGGGAATTGGAGATGTTCGGGTGGGTGCCAGGGGGTTTCTTATGATGAGTTTCCTTCTGATGGGGATTGGAGATGATCTGGTGGGTGGATAATACCCAATCAGTGATCTAGATTGAAAAAAAAAAATGAAAGAAAAAAAAAAAAAAAAGAGTTGTGCTAAAAAAAAAAATGAAAGAAAAAAAAAAAAGAGTTGTGCTACAAGTCTCGGTCATGTGTTGCAAAAAGAGTTGATTAATTAAATGAAAATATTACATGTTATTCTCGACAGCCCATTTAGGCTTTGGAATTCTCACCAAGTGCACTTGGTTATTCTGGGCTTTTCTCCCCCAACAAGCGTATTATGGCCCAATCGCCCCATCCCACTACTAATCTACTATCAAGAGCGGAGTTTACCCACTGATACGAACTTGACCCGTCAAGATTAACCTACAATTTGGACTTGAGCATTTCAGCAGTGGAATATAAGTTTGTAGGTGTTGCCGAAGATGATTGTCGGAGGTTGAGAGGAGTTGTGTCCAGCAGCAAATTCAGGAACCTTTGAGGGTCTGAAATCTTTAAGGTCTGGATGCCTATCGCCGCTATATGCCTATATACAAAAAACAAATAAAAAATCAGACTCGGTTTGGGTTGAGTCGGGTCACATGATAAAATATTCAAATAAAATACGCATAATAAAAGTAGTAAAATATGTCATTCGTTATTACAAAATATAAATTCAATATACCTAAAGTTGATCTGTACAAGTTTTTTTTTTTAAACATATCCATCACATCATTTATGAAAATATTTTCTAACAGTATAGCATGTACAATTATCAATTTTTCACTTATCTTTTTTTCTTCAAATCAACAAATAAAGGAGTCCTAGAAAAAGAAGGCTCTCCTCTAATTTGCAAAATCACATCATTTCATTATACCTAAATATACAAAACTATAACTCAATAAGTTCCATCCAAATCCTATAAAATACCTAAAGATGTAACAATTAATAAATGACTAAATAATAATCACATAAATTCAAAACTCTAAATGCATAATTACCAAAATCCTAAAAGTCGATCACTAATCAACTAAACATTAAAATATTCAATAGTTATAAAATTTTGATAATTCGATTTTAAATTTCGATAATCCTAAACTCTGATTTCCAGATTTCGATTTCAATAATTCGTTTTGGTGTGTGACTGAGCGACAAGGGGAGATTGTTGGATATTGAATCTCCAGACCCGACAAAATCAAGGACTCGACCCGGTTGTGACCTGTAAGAGTTACACCGAGGATAACGAGAAATTATATCGCTTAATTAATTAACCGATATTATACGAAAACAAAATGATTGATTAATATTATTTATACCATTTATAAAAAATAATTAAATCATTAAAAGTTATTATTAATTTATTAATAATAACCAGAAGAAAATAATTGTTACTAGTTAATAATTAGGCTGGTTGCAATGCCCTCACCGAGCACCGCGGTGAGGCTGAGGTGGACTGCGGTTGCCTCGGTGTCACCGGTGCGTGGGCCGCGGGGTGTCATCCACGGTGGGGTGCTCGGTCCCCTCCCACCGAGCTCTTCCTTGAGACTTTCGACCGTTGGAAAAATGTGCACCCCCCCACCCCCCCCCCACCCCAAACGGTAATTTGACCGTTTAAAAAAAATTATTTTTTTTACCCTATTTTCACACCTTTTACACAATATAAACCCATAATTTTACACCATTTTTTACACCTTTTACTCTCTTCTTCTTCTCAACCTCTTCTTAAAATCTTTTAAAAAAATTGTATCCCAACTACTTCTTCAACCCCAACCAAAACGAGCAAAATTCTTCGTCCCCGTCTTCGCAACGAAACCCTTTCAAATGGGTGGATACGTTCCATTCGTGGCGTCCCCAATGTTCGCGGCTCCACAACTAGATGGTTGGAGCCAAGAAAACCCCCAACCGCCTTACCTCTGAACCGACTACACACCCGACTCTCAACCCGACTCTCAACCCAATTTATCTTTTTTTTTTAATCTAGGAAATTTATCTTTTTTTATTCTAGGAAATGTAACCTTTTTTTTAATTTCTAGGAAATGTATTTTTTATTTATTTTGTGAAATGAAATGTATTTCTTTTTTATTTTTCTTTATTTTAAATTAATTAAATAAAATAATAATAAAAGTAAAGTGATGGGAGTGAAAGGTGAAAGAAAGGTATTGGGAGTGAAAGTGAGGGGAGTGAGGGGAGTAAGGTTAATAGTAATACCCTCCCCATTTCCCCATTTCCCCAATCCATTTTTTGTGCCACCTCATCATTCCCCACCCCTTCCCATTTTTCCCCAATTTGTGAGTAATGGTTTCCCCACTCTCCCACTCTCCCAAACACCCCTAAAAACCTTCCCAAACCCCCCTCTCTCTCTCTTTAAAAATTCGGTGCCCCAACCCCATTTGAAGCCTCCCGACCCCGAAAATCCATTTTCCCGATTTTTCCCGAGCAGCCGGATAATGGTGTTCCCGAAGTCCCGAAATCCCCGAATCACCCCGAATCCCCCCGAAATGCCCTCTCCCGATTGTATTGCCAATACCCTAAGGGGTGCTGATGTGACGCTGAGTTAGTAAAAAAGCGAGGGGAGTGAAAGGTGACAGAAGACTATTGCACATAGTAGTCGGTGAAATAATAATACTAATATTATTATTATAAATAAACACTAATTACATAAACTAGTTTTATTTAATTAGTTTATTAATAATGGTGGATGGATAATTATTCAGTTTATTTAACTCATAATTATTCATGGCTCGAATAGATATTTATGAGAGATTAAATCAATTGTGTTTTATCCACAATTGCTTAAAGGATAAACAACAAAATATTAAATAATTCAGTTATAATTTATCTATAACTGGTTTATGGTGGCTATAAAAAGGAGCCTGAATAAGTATTCAGGGTTACAGAATTCTCTCAACCACACTAATATTTTCAGCCCCCCCCCCTCTCTCCGCGACCGTTGCCGCCGGCCACCTTCCAGCATCTGTCCGCCGCCCTAGCCGGCCTCCTTCGCAGTTGTGAGATCGTCGGCGACCTCTCGTCTCCGCCGTCGTTTGAGTTCGACCCGACGCCCCTGCCGGCCTCTGCCCTGTCGCGCACCACCACCATCTTCGCACCTCGCGTCGCGGCGCTGTCATGTCGTCGTGTCGTTGCCATGTTACCACATCCGTTTTTGGTGCTACTTCTTGGTGCGTTTCTGATGTGATCTTGCATCACCCGGTGACCGTTTTCTCCGGTATGTTTTTGCTACTAGTGTTATCTCGTTGAACCTCGATGCCTCGAACAGTTATTTGACTTAAACACCAAGTTATATCTAATCTTTATCTTAATTAGATATAATCATAACTTTATTTATGATACGCAAATATAATCGTCGTATTTAATTACTATAATTATATTTGATTCGTATTTAAATATATATACAGTTTTATATATATATATATATATATTCATTTAATTTATCTAGTATTTGCCCGTTTGGTGATCTGATTTTGCTGTGAATTTTTGTCACTTGGTTTTTTGTGTTTTTAATAAATTAATAATATATGTTTTGTTATTATTGATTCCGCTACTCTGATATGATTAACTTGTTTGATTTGACATAACTATATTTTGGTAAAAATATACTTTGAGAACGGGTTTTAATAAAATTAAAATTACTATCCGGTAACCCAAATACCACTGGTAAAACCCAACAAAGACGACTCTTCTTCTTTTAGTTTTTTATTACAGCCGTGTGTGCGAATTGAAAATTATAAATGATAAAAATTAAATTGGGTTATAGGTAATTAAGAATTGACAATTAGGTTAAGATTAATAAGTTACGGGTAGTTAGGAAATGGGTAAAGATTATTGGGCTTTCTTGATTATGGGTAAATGGTTAATGTATACTTGCTATTAATTTTATTAGTTTTAGTTTACAAATTTGTATTATAAACAAGTATAACTAATAAATTCACTATAGGTTTATTATTGTAATATTTAATCTTAAAATTTGAAATTGTTTATAAGCAAAAATGGATTTTAATAATCCAAACTATATTAATAATTCAAAGTATGATTCATTGACCGATAATAATCCAAGCTATCAGTTTGACTGCTAGCAGTCTCAACTTTCATCTTCTTGTTAAAAGCAGTCTCCTTAGCGTAAGTGTCATACATTTACAATAACTTTATTAGATAAAGGATAAGAGTATAATGGGTATTTCAATAACTTTAACAGATCTTTTATACCATAGGTGTTACGAATATGCAGACCTTAGGTCGGAAACGATAATTTTTAAAGTTCAGAAACGATAGATGATATCCGTTCAAACACGTATACCATTAACATAATTTACTCCTTAAGAAAAGAACTACAGTGTGTATGTTTCTTCAATTCTTCTCATGCAATAAACGAGCCACTCCGACCATCAAATCGACCCGAAACATAATAACAACATCCATGTCCCTACGGACCCTACCCGGTACCCACCCGCATTCTCCCTGGAGTCGAGTCAGACAGCTTTACCATGAAGTCAGGCTCACGAACTGCATTTTCTGCCCACCATTAATTGTTTATCCTCATCACTCTCAGATTTGACATTTTGAGGAGAATTCAAACAGAAAAAAGAAAAGAAAAAACTACTATTCTTATTACAAAAAATATTATAAAAACCAATTACAAAATTTCAATAAAAATCATATTTGTTTTACGAAAAATGTTCGGAATAGTTAAATCGCTAAGGCGGTCTCCAATGCAGCCGAATGTTAGGAACATTTGACTCGTATGTAAGGGGGCAACGTTAAAGCGGGGCAGCATGTGGGAGGTTGCATGTAGCGGGGAGAGGTGGTATATGGGGGAGTTTATAATTTTTTTTTGAACGAACAGAATAAAAACTAAAAACTATGAAGAAAAAAAGGGGAAGGCCGGGCCCTCCCGGGCCCTAAAAATGATTTGCCCGTGGCTGAGGATGGTGCCCTTGAACTTTATTTATTTGATTTTTCACTCACATAATTAATATTTAATATGTATAATGTGGTTGGATACGAAACAATAAGTATGAGAGCGTTTGAGTAAAATAAATGCGTGAAAGAAAGAGTAGAAAATCAAAATTTATGTGATATTCTGACCATGTTTGTGATATTCTGATCATGTTTGCACATGAGAAAGATGACCTCGAGCATTAGGAACTATGTAAACCTCTAGGCACCTTTATGCAATGTTTTAAAAACCGGTTTTTTAGTTGAACCGGAAAACCTTCCGGGACTGGTTTGACCGGTCGGACCGGTTAGACCGGGTGGTTGAACCGGTTAGGGGATTTATATATATTTTTATATAAAAATGCTAATAAACTTGTACACCCCAACAAAAGTAGTTAAAATACAATTATAATCCACTCAAAAATAATATCAAATATGTATTTCATAAGAAAATATAAGTTTTAAACTTAAAAAAATAATAAAAAATAAAAAAAAGTTAAAAAAAAAAAAAATCAGAAAACCGGTTGAACCGGACCGGTTGAACCGGAAAAAACCGGAAAACCGGCCGGTTCGAAGCGGGTCGGTTCAACCCAAAAAACCGGACATTAAAGAACCGGAAAGGTGGCCGGTCCCCGGTCGAACCGGTTGAACCGGCCGGTTCGACCCGGGTTTTAAAACATTGCCTTTATGTTCTGAAAAAAATATTTATGAAACTAGAGTATGTTCTATTGATTAAATATTTAACATTGTATAAAACTAGAGATTGATCGCGCGTTACTGCGGTACTTTCACATTATTCTGTATGTTAAAAAAAATTAATTTCGGGTTTTATAAGTTATTTGATTTATTTAAAATTGTAAAAGTATTTAAAACCACATTATATGTGGATTGGTGGATTTCTCATATCAATTCGATTTGTGTATAGCTAATGTACATCTCATCTAAAAGTGTTAATTTCTTATGTTTTTTTTTCATTGGCATCTGTAAAAAATATCATAATCGCTATCAAACTCAAAGTTGTGATGCAAAATTGTTAATTAAGATCATGATGTTCGATGATTGAGTTATTGGCCTATGATTAAAACAAAGAGATGTTAGGGTCTCTGATACATGTAGATTTGCGCATGACGTTCTATGACTTAATGTTGAATAACATTTTAAGTTAATACTAATCAGGTCTGTTTTTGAGCCAAGCTAGAGTTAGCTCATATTTGGTTCTGAGTTGTAAACTAAGCTGTCCGAGATTGAGTGTGGGTTAGCTTGGCTAGAGTTTAAAACAAAAAAAAAAGGTCTGATGCAATGACAGAGAGTTCGGATTACAAATTGAATACCTTTTATTTGGGCTCGAAAATTTTAAAAGTTATGGTAGCCAACCTTGGTTCGAGCTAGGTTTATTTAAAAAATAAGCCAACTCGGTTTTTTTTTAAAGCATCAGTAGTGATTTCTTAAATTTTATGAACATGAAAATTAGTAAAATTCATCTACAATAACGTAATTAGCATAGATAATAAGAGGATGATTAAAACGATTCATTAGTGAATCAGTCATGGTTGTAGGGGTTAAAGTAATATCTTACAAACAAAAGCCTTAAACTGAAAGCTGGAACAAAAGAGAGTTGTACTGAGCTGTTACTGTTGTTGCTTCATCAGCGTTATAACTTTGGAAGCGCATCACATAGCGTCGGATATGAGAAGCGTTTTGTGCTCAAAATCATATCTGAGTCGTATTTTCTGATTAGTTTTAATGCTATGTCGATGAGCAAAACTTTTCCAATTGATAATTTTGAACCTATAATGTTAAAATCAATGTTTAATAACGAAAGAGCGTAAAAGTTATAAAAATATATTTATTTTATAATAATAAAAGGACTTGTGAATGGCAGTCCAAAAGTCAGTAGTTACTATAATCTAAAGTTGTTACAATAAATAGATTTATTTGTTTAGTAACACCTCCTGTAGATCGTGTTGCGTTCGCTGTCAGTTTGTGTGACCCAGCCTCATTCTCATTGTAGATGACATTGAGTGTCATACCATTGTGAAAGTTAGCGAATTCGGCAAGTCTTGCTGGTTAATGCTGCATAATATGTATGGTGACATATAAGAGCTGCTAATTCTGCAAGTCTTTCTGGTAAACGCTGCATAATTCGGCAAGTCTTGCGTTCTCGTGTTAGTGCAAGCAATGTTGCTATAAACTTGTATTTTCAATGTTCAGCCCATGACCTGCGTATAGTAGTTTTATAGTGTATGTTATCACCTAACACTTATAAAAAGATAGTCAATATGTAATAGTAGAAAACCAACCATAATCATAGAAGTTAAAGTTAACAAAGTCATAAAATTAAGGTCATTTCTAACATCAAACAAAACAAAGTCATCAAACAAAACAAAGTCATGTTGACCTGTTACTGCTGCTACTTCACCATCATCGTCAATTTCAAAGTTCATTATACGACATCAAATATGAAAAGAGCTTTGAGCTCAAAGTCATACCTGATGCATATTTTTTGGTCAATCTGGATGTCATGACGATCGGAAAAAGACTTCCAATTGTAAATGTTGTACCTGTAATTGAATGAATAAAATTTTATTGTCAAAAGGTAAACATTGAGGAATGTAAAGGCAATAATTTTCATAGTCTTAACAAATGACATCAATAAGGAAAGTAAAACTATATATATAGCCAGTAGGATCATCATCGCCATTACACAATCTTTTAGTTTTTCTACCTTTTGTGTTCTTTTAGTTTTTCCAACCAATTTATTATTCGATGTTTAAAACTTTTAACACAAAGACACATTTATGTTTAATTTATCACTTCCAGCTACCCCTTCATTTCTTTTTCTTTAAACAAACCTGTGTACCAAGATAGCAGAAGTAAGCCTCAACAGCTGTAATGTATTACGACCTTTAACACACAGTTAAACCAAAGATAACCCAAAATGGAAAAAAACCAAAATTGAAGCAAAGGACACACTCAAATTTAACTAAAACTAAGTAAATTAAGTGGAAAATGCATCGCCCAACAGAAAAGAATCAATAATCAAAGATGATATGGACATGCAATGTACCTAAAGAAATTAGTCGAATTCATGTATAAAATACAACAAAAGTCAAAATAAATGAAGATATATCATAACAAAATGAACATCAGAATCCGACAGAAGACATAACAAAGAAAGGAATTCATGCCTGTTGGGAGGAATAAATTCCGGTTGGCGATGAAACTGCAAAAGTAAAAACAATTAACACATGAGAAGATGATAAAGAAAGTAAACAAAAATCGAACGAAGAATAATCAGTGAAATGAACTGGCGTAGAAGCTTAAGTGTGAACACACCCAAAACTTTGAATGAGGTAAACATACGGCCTGTATAGACGAAAACACACGTGCAGAAAAATAGCGTAAAAAAAAAAGAAAAAAAAAACACCATGAACAATTCCATACATGAGTCTGAACTGAAACTGTGTAAAAAACATCTTAAAGTTGAGATTCCTATATAAAACGCCCTAAAAAAGATACTAAACTAAAACAAAAAACAACAAACCAGAACTTCCAAATTACGATTGTAAATCTAAAAATATGAACTCATTAGTAACACCAAGGAGTAAACTTCGACTTGTAAAAGATTTAAAAGAACTTAAGTAAATTAATGAACCTGAAAAAGCCAGAAAGTATCAAAAAGAGTAGACTACTAAGCTTGCAAGTACTCCCAACAATGCACCTGCTGCAACTTCAATTTTAGTGTGACCAATTGACTCTTTCAGTTGGCTACTATTTTCTGATCCTATCTTAATACCATCTGTTTGGAAAGATGAGTTTACTCTTTATTCCAACAGTATAGAATTATTAACTGATTCTGAACTTGACAACAGCTTATTGGATGAAGATTCAATTGAACATTTGGGATCAGATGATGCATACGTGTTCGGTTGGGTTTGGGTTAATACTTTGTTTAATGTACTTGCATAAACTCCCACTTCCCTTCTAACACCCTGCAAAACCATATCTTTCTATGTAAGAATCGGTTAGAACATTTTGCCCTGACCCATGTAAGCTAGAGCTCGACGCGGTTTAATTAAGAGAACTCAAGCTCAGCTTGTTTCGAATAAAGAGATTTAGAATCTTGTAAGCATTTAAATACACTTTAGACCACCTTCAACCCATTTGACCCGTTTTATTTTAACCAAAAATGGAAGTTACCAGTTTCACCCATTAGATATCATTAATTAACTAAAAAAAATTTAATCTAAATTATTAATTTATACAAAAACTTTTACACCCGTGACATACATGGGCAAAAAAAATCCTATAAATGAGAATGATATAAAGACACTTTACAAAGAAACATATCACAAACTATGCATGTTTATTATCAATAAGTTCATATCTTTCAATCTGAATTATTTTGTACGTAGTGACATAAATTTAAAATAAAAAAACTCCTATACATGTGCATGAGCTATTTGGATGTGATTATTTGGATATACATTTGGACACTGAGAATCGAAAACATGATGGGCACAAGAATTTAGAACATAAATATGGAATCATTTAAGCAACATAAGACATCAAATACCTAAACAAAGCATGCGATTAGTATTTTGTAGTCCATTACATCTTAGCGTCTGTACAGAATCAGTATTCGTACTCATGTAGGGAAAAAAAATTAGCAACATGATAATAATCTCTATCATCATTCTTTTGCTTCATATGCAGTAGCAGTACGTCAAATAAATTAGAAGGGTGTTCACACCCAAATATGAAATTAAAAGAGAGAACTAAAATCCAAGCCATATATGTGATAACCTCGAAATAACTGCATCTGAATTTAGAATCAGGAATTTACAATGCAATTAATAAAGAAGCTCATCAAGTTTGTACATAGATATGTTGTTCTCATTAACAAATACCTATTTAATCAGAGCCTATATAACTTGTTAATCAGTATATGAATCATGGCTTAAAAACCCAAAACAGAAAGAATAACAAAGGATTAATAAGGTTGCTCATCTGATTTGTACATAGATATATTGTCCACATTAAAAAATACCCATTTAATCAACAGATAACAAACACAAACAAAGTCCTAAACCCTAATTTAATGACACCCTGTTTAATCTGATAACTACCGAAGGTATGATAATAAAAATTCCATTTTTTCTGAATGTTGTGCTCATTCACAAGATAACGAACACAGACAATCCTAAACCCTAATTTAATTACACCATCTTCTATCAGACATCCGAAATAAATTGACATGGATGAAAGCAACAGTCAATAATCATTAACATAAAGAAACAAAAAATAAAACTCGGCTGAAGCTCACCTGTAGATTTCGTGGATTGAAGACGAAGAAGGACGATGTAATCGATTAATGAGAAAGAAAACCGATAAGATAAAGGTTAGCAGCGATGACTCTTGAAGGCTAGTGATGCGTGTTGAAGCCTACAAAGGCTATTAACGGTAAAAACATACACGTGTATGCTATAAAGGCGGCAACATATTTTTAAGAGAAGGAAAAAATTGACGGCCCAAAATCACACCATGAGATTTCGAAACCGGGACACCAAGATAACAGGGGACGAAAGCTACCAATTGAGCTGAAACTGAGAACGATTAATCTTCAATAAGTATATATATATACAATATGTGTTTTTTTTTTAAACAGAGGCACAGATCCATAGGCGATTTGCCTATGGTATATATATACAATATTTTAATTAAATAAAAATATAATAAGTAAAATGCTAATGTCAAATAATAAAAGAAGTAAAATGTCATAATGCAACACTAGTTAGTGCCCCGGGTAAATACCCGAGGCTGTGATATAAAAAAATTAAACAAAGTAAAAGATGAAAAGTTTTTTTTTCTAACTATTGAACGAATGATCAAATTGGAGTTTAAGTTTATCAATTGTGGGTTTAGAAAGTCATACTTTGTTTTTTGATTCGTTCACCATCATTCATTGATTGAAACCTAAGCAATATGGATCTAGTTTTGTTAGGTTTTCTTTCACGAATCCAAAGCAATTTACGGATTAAATTTTCACTGAGAAATGAAGAAGATATGATGAATCAATATGGTATTGTAAAACAAATATGAATAATTTTTGTATGGAAATAATTTAATTTTTTGATTTTTAATTATAAGATCTTTCCTTTTTGTAAATACCATTTAATTTTTTTAATTCAAAATTCTTTAAAAATGACACATAAGCTAATCCTAGGTGGCACACTTTAAATTGTGTCACCTAGACACTAAAAACTTGTGTTTATTATATAGTATAGATATAGAAGTATAGATTGATCCTTCTGACATAACTTGTACTAAAAGCACTATATTTTCATCCAAATACTAAAGCATTCGGATTTGATTCCTTATCTTTCCCCTTTCTTCGAACCATAGGAATGGAAATCCAAACTTAATTCCTCTATTTTACCTGAATTCGCACAAGATGCTGAAAACTTTGGTATATATTGAAGACGAAATCACTTGCTCCTTCGGAATGTTCTTTCCCAAATCGTTCTCTATTTCAAAACGTAAGTAAAACCTCATGTCAATATCGAATGGTGCCAATGAAGAATTAAATTTCTCCCGGTATAGATTGAAAGTAATTCAATTCGATAAGAAGTTACAAGAATGAAAGATAGAACTAGGAAATTGTAATTGAAGCTATGATTTTATTGAATTGGATGTGATTACAAAGCGAAATGAAAAACACATAGTTAACAGTGTACAAACGTGAGTCCTTTCTTCGGTCATGCATCTTGGTATTTATAGACTTTCCTACCTCGTATATGTTACTTCAAGATATCAAGGTCCCATCACAGTTGCTTTTGCCTCCTTATCCACTCTCGCATGTCATCTTCTTCTTTAGCATTTATCCTATTAACATGTTACTTAAGATCTTTCGTTGTGTTAGTATGTATAGGATCACATCAATCAAGTATCTAGTATCATCAACAAGACAACAACTTTGGAGTGAAGCTGCATGTGGGAGGTTGCACGTAGCCAAGGATGGTGCCCTAAAACTTTATGAATTTATTTTTCCGTCACAATTAATATTTAGTAGGTATAATGCCGGTTGCATGTGGGAAGAATAATTAAAAATGAGAGTGTTGCAAGTAAACTCAGTTTGTGGCAAGAATGGGTAAAGATTGATGTGTCATGCTGACTATGCTTACACATAGAAAAGAAGAGCTTGAGCATTACAAACTATTTAAACCTTTAGGCCACTTTTAGTTTAGAGTATGTTTCGATGGGTTTGGTTCCATTGAAAACTAGTTTTATTGTGAAAACTTGAAAACTAGGGTTTAGAATGGAGAGATGATACTCTGACCATCTGTTTTGACCATCTGTTTAACAAATTTACTAATGAAGCTTCAAGTTACTATTTTTTTAATAGTAATCTATCTTCCTACTCTAAACTACACCCATATATTTACTAGTTAATCTTACCTTCTTCATGAAGCGCGATCACCACCGAGGGCTCCGCCACTATACTCATTGGATTCTAGATGCTAGAGATAATTATAGTTTTGTAAAACTACATTCTAAACTACACCGTTTTTTCTTTCGCTTTAAGTAAATGCACCTACAAAAATAAATAAACTTAATAACATTAAAATAACTAACACTAAGAGGATGGATTATGGGGATAGACTCATCGAGTAGAGCGTCAGTTATCATTGACGGTTGTCGTATAGATGAGTTTAAATGCTATAGAATCCTTCGACTAGGGGACCCTATCTCTTCGTTTTTGTTTATCATGGCCATGGAAGTTCTATCGGGAGCAATGAAGCATGCTTGCTCCATAAGACTTTATCATGACATCATGTTACCTAATGGAAGGCCGGAAATATCACACCTTATGTATGTGGACGCCGTTGCCTTCTTGGGCCAATGGATGGGAGCAAACGTCATGATTCATGTCAGTGAGATGAAAGTAAACTCACACACAATATAACTCAAGAAAAATTTACTAAAAAACTCAAGTTAAATGCAACTCTCATAACCACAATGCTTTAGGTTATTGAGAATATATAGAGAACAAAAACTTGATCACCAAGAAAAGAACTCCTAACCCTAATACAACTCTAATTAGCAATTTAAGTCCTTTAAAATTTACTAATTAACAACCAGATCCTTTAGGTTATTTTATGAAATAATTAGAGGTTTGGGCCTGCAAGGGCTCGCACGACCCGATACGTTGAAATTTAGTCCAACATAGCACATAAAGAAACAAAAACAGAGAGATAGGTTAATATGTTATGTTGGAGATTTGGAGGTTAATATGTTATGTTGGAGGGTCGAGATGGAATGAATGCAGACATTGGTGGCATTGATGCAAAGGAATATTGCAGTTTCAAACATTGGTTGCAAGCTTTGAGTCGAAGGGGACAAAACGGTTGAGCATCTCTTCTTAGGATCTAGGGTGGCGGTGGAAGTGCTTGGGAAGGTGGAAAATTGGTGTAATATGTTTCCTTGTTCTGTATCTAATCTACGCAATCTACTTAAGAGCCCTGATAACGGATTGTCGTGATCCACTCAAATACGTAATTAACCTATAGTAAGGGCAAGTAGTGTATCGAATCAAGGGAATTTGTGGTTAATACTAGTTCTAATGATTACGCCTAATTAATTGAAAATGTAACTAAAATTAAACTATGAGAAATTGTTGAATTGATTTGAAATTGGATTGTAACTAAACTTAACTATGAATGACTTAAACTAACTAACAATTAAACCAAACGAACACTTGAAATTGGTTTGAGAAACTATTGATGATAAATGCAACTACTCTAGGATCCTGACTCATTAATTACCAATCTAATCCAATTTCACCTAGCTAGGAAGTTACATAGACATAACCTTGTTTCTAATTAGGTGTTCAGTCCAACCTAGACAGACAATCAAGCACTCACACATGTCAGTAAATCCCTAGAGCAAGAAATCCAAGATATGATGATTACTATGCTTATGCAAAACGCCTAGTTGATTAAATAGATCAAAATGCAAGTAATTCCTAAATATATTTAGATCATAGATTCAATCCAACACCAGGAAAAGTAAGAACTATACTAGAATTAAATAAATCATTCACACCTAAAGTAGTTACAAGGAAATTAGCCGGACATGTTGAAAGTCGAAATCGAAAACATTAACGAACAAAACATTAAAACTATGAACTGAATGCTTTCCTATCCTCAAATTCATCTCTAGAACACAACAAAAATTGGCTGGATGGAACCCCAAAACCGAAATAAAAAAGTGTTTTAAATAGAACAAAAAAAACCCTAATTGGGTCGTTTGAACTTGAGTCGTTTGAACTTGGTAAAGGAGTTGGTGTTTTTCTGTGGTGTAATAGGTACACATAGATTTTCTTAGGTAGAGTAGTGTAAAATAGTTTTTATTTGAAGTTTTTTGGTCATTACACCAATGGCAAAGCTTAAAAGAAAAAAACTCTGGCAGGGCGAGGCTTAAAAATTCTACCAAGGGGCGATACTAAATAAATATAAAAAAAATTCAAGGGGCGATACTCAATACATATAAATTTTTTTACATAAAAATCACGAAAATAGGTATCCTAGACGAAAAAACCGCGGCGGCGGTCTCTCCCCCCCCCCCCCCCCCCGGCGAGTATACTCTATTATTCGCCCATACATTACACGTTTTCTTTACGTATCATTATACAATACAACGATTTTCTATGTTAACATTATCCGTACAATAACACCAGTAGCAAATCTTTATCATCTATATCTTTCAAGAGAGACAATGAGAACATGATGCAACTCTCCCGTATCATATCAAAAATCATAACATCATTGGACTTGGGATTTTCACCTAAAAGTTGAGGTTGGCTTCTACACGTGTCTTAAACTATGTAGGGGTCTTATACCTTGCCGACAACACTTTTGTGCCACATGTATAGGTGTTTATAAATATCTCAATTTTAAGATATTAATAAACCTTATTTTTTAACTATTTTAAAAAACAACTAGTTAGAAGCTAGAAAAGAAATAAAATAAAACAGAAAATAATAAACGTCCAACGCCAAAAGATTACAACAAGAGAAGCTACTCCAGCCTGACCAATCCACCGGGTTCTTGGACCTATACCGAATCCATGTATAACTGATGTATTTGATCCGTCATTATAGTTTCCACCGTTTTAAGAGTAAGGTCGGGCTGGAGTAGCTTCTCTTTGATGTTGTAATTTTTTGGCGTTCGACGTTTCGTTGTTTTTCAATGTTTTATTTCTTTTCTAGCTTCCGACTAATTTTTTTATAAAATCTCCGCATTAAAAAAAATAGGTTTTATTAATATCTTAAAATAGATATATTTATAAGGGTGAGGTTATCGTGAGAAGTTTAGTTTGGATAAGAATGATAAGAAGGAATCATACCTATTAGATCTTCAATTAAATGAAGATCTATGGCTCAAAGTTTTTGTAGGTAAATTAGAAAGTAAAACTAAAGAAAACGGAATGACATTTTTGACTTTTTATCAAATTACCCCTATTTTTTTAACATTCATAACTCCTAGATACAACGTTATTTTTTTTTTAAATTATACCATAAAAACAAACGTTTTTTTATCTTTAAAACGCATACAGTGTTGTTATATATATAAAATAAATAAAAAAAGATTACTCTTTCGATTGTATCAAAATGTTCAGATCATTGTCTTATTGTGTCAAAATGTTATGTCATATTGTGTCAATAATGTTTAGATCATTGTGTCATATTGTGTCAAAATATTCATATCATTATGTCATATTGTGTCAAAAACTGAAAAAGTAATTTTTTATTTATTTTATATATAGCAATACTATATATAATTTTGACACAATGACATAATGATCTGAACATTTTGACACAATGACAGAATGATCTGAACATTTTGACACAATGACAGAATGACCTGAACATTGTGTCAAAAATCAAAAGAATAATTTTTTAAAATTTTTAATATAGCAACACTATACGCGTTTTAAAGATAAAAAACGCTCGTCTTTATGGTGTAATTTAAAAAAAAAATTAATGTCGTATGTGAAAGTTATTAATGTTTAAGAATATGAAGGAAGTAGATTAAAAATTAACAAAATTGGCTAAAACTAAAATATCTCCCATTTCTTTTTTATTAGATGAAGATCCAATGGCTGAAACTCCTTCTTATCATTTTTACTAAAAAAACATTCTCATTTAAACTTTTTTTCTCTTATTTATAAACCTTTATACATGTGGCGCAAAAGTGTTGTCGGCAACGTATAAGACCCTTTATTATGTTTGGAGGGGATTAGAATTAAAATATTTATCTTTTATCTTTATAATTAAATTAAATAATTTTACATTTAACATAAAATTGTATTTAACCTAATACATGTGTTATTCTTGAACATATTTTATATATTTTTTTCCTTTTTTAGACACTCACAAAGTTTATAAAGATAGTTGAATTTTGAAACTTTATATTTAGACAACCACTATTAAAAAAACTTAAATTTTAAAAACAGAGATTCTAATGAAGATACAAAGTAAATAAAAAATCTCCAAATTGTAGAGATAGAGAGATCGAATGGAGAATCAAATCCGAATGCTTTAATTTTTGGATAAAAATATAGTGTTTTTAGTATGAGTTATTTCAGAAGTATTAATGTTGCATTATGATAATTTACTAACTATTTTATTATTTGACATTAACAAATTTCTGTGAGATTTACAAGTTTCTTTTGTTTAATTTAGATCTTTTATACAGCGTTGAAAATTTAATCAATATTTAAATTATGCCGAAACGTGGAGTATCATCAATAAAATCTTAAATTTATTGTAAAAACTTATCATTTATTTCTTTAAAAACATTATACTTTATTCATATAATATTAAAATATTTTTTTAATTACACCAAAAGATCAAGAATTTTTATCTTTATTATGATAATTTTAAATAAGCTTTTTTGCCGTACGTTTTTAGTATTGTATATGCATTACTAGTGAGACTGGTGCATATATGTAATTATCATATTATTAGTAGTGTGTATATACAATATAACTATTAAATGTAAATTTTTAGTTTATTTAATTTCTCCTTTTATAAAACATAAAAGATATATTATATAGTTAAAAACACTACAAAGATAATTTAAAGGAGTTTTCGAGTTTTCACAATAAATCTAGTTTTCAAAAGAACTCAAACCTATATGTGTGTGTGTCTATATATATATATATATATATATATATATATATATATATATATATATATATATATAGGGTATATATATATATATATATATATATATATATGTGAGTTGGGTTAAAATACAAAGTAATTTTTGCATGAGAAGTGTGAGCAGTAGGGGTGTTCAAAACCGGATACCCGGAATTTCGGATATCCGAATTTCGGGTATCCGAAAATTTCGGATATCAGTTTTCACTGTCCAAGTCCAAATCCGAAATTTCAGATATCCGAAATTTCGGATATCCGAAATTTCGGACTGGACTCGGATAGTGATAACGGATATCCGAAAATCCTATTTTGTTAAAAAAAACCATATATTAATATAACTCTAGCTCCACAGGTAAACATGAGATTTAAGTCTTCCAAGTCAACTGTAAGCCTTACGTATATATTTTGAAGGAAGAAAATCATTGCAGTGTACTATATTCAATACAAATAGAAGATCAAGGTTCAAAAAATTTAAGTTTTTGAATTACTAAAACCATGAGAAATGAACAATCGACTACATCTGTAGTAGATAGAGCAAAATTCATTATAAATTTTCACGATTACATAGTAGAACAGATTGTGAGCACAAAATAAATCGATTTATAGCATACGGCTTACCTTGAAACTGCGCCGGAGAGACCGAGACGGCGACCTTGAACTGCGCCGGAGAATCGATTTGATAATGTGACGGAGAGTCGAGTTTCAAATGTGCCGGAGAGACCGAGATGCGACGGAGTGAAGCTGTGGAGGCCTGCGCCGGAGTTGCGACGGAGATGCGCCGGTGACCTGCGCCGGAGTTGCGACGGAAGGAAGTCGGGACGAGGGAAGTCGGGAGTGGAGGCGTGGAGTTGTGCCTCTGTGGAGGCGTAAAAAATTCGAGAACCAGAACCCTAATTGAGTAAATGAGTCCTCTCCTTATTTTTTTATTTTCTCTAATATAAAATATATATTAAATTTATTTAAATTTTTCGGAATTTCGGGTATCCGAAACTTCCGAAATTTTTATAAACTGTTGTCCAATTCCAAGTCCGAATTTTCGAATATCCGAGTTTCGGATATCCGAAATTCCGGATATCCGAAATTTTCGGAAAATTCGGATACGGAATTTCGGAAAATTCGGATACGGGTTCGGACTCGGATATTTTTGAACACCCCTAGTGAGCAGTTAAAACAAAAAGATAAATGGTGTTTGGATATTAATACATGATGTTATATTTCAATTGTGTTTTTTTTCCAAACATATGACAATTCTAAAATAGACAACATCATTCATTGGATTCCAAACACCACCAAACACCATTTATTAAGAAATTCTAAAAAGACATTGTGTTAAGATATTAGTACATTGTGAAATCCTAAAAACAAATATTAAAACATTTATAACTGCTGTAAGAGCCTGGATGGATCTTACTACTGATTTGATGATCAAATATAGAACACAAGAGGTAAATAAAGCTTTTGTTTATTGAAATCACCAAGAAGACAATTACAGAAGCTCTCTCTGGTTACACCTTAAGAACACACACTTGAGACTCCTCTCCCCTGTTCTCTCTCAAGATATATCACAAATGAACTTGACTTACATAATTATATAGTGTCACTGCCCAACGAACTAGCTGAGCAACGAACCCATGGTTCGTTGCTAACGAACCAGCAGTTCGTGGCTAGGTTCGTTGGCAGCTAAACTATGACACACTTACTCTAAATCAACTAACATGATATAAACTGATACAACATAAGAGACACACTGTTTATGCTCTAACAGACCCCCCCTTAACGTGTGATGTATCTGCTACTATCATCTTCAATTCTTCAAGTATCTGATCTTCAACAATGTTGTATCAGATCTTCGACTTGATATTTGTTGTTAGTTGTAGAGCTTGCTTGATTGGATCAACCTTGAATTGTTATTTAATCTTCAAGATCTTTTTTTGTAGATATAACTAACTCTCCATTTTAGCATGCGTAAAATGATGGTAGAATGGTTGTACTTCAAATAAGTGTACCATGTGCTTAAGTATATTATGCCTTAAAACTTACATTTTTAACTTACATTTTTTATATAGTATAATTATTTTACTCTTTATATTATTATATAATTTACATTTATTTTTATATATTATATAGTGTTTTCATATACTTTCATATGTCGTTGTAATGTGTATTTTTATGTATGTTTTAATATAAATTTTATTAAAAACTAAACAGATTTACGTTTTGACTTTATATTAGTTTTACTAATATATTTTTTCCTTATAACTTTTAAAATTATAATTTTTTTTATATATTCCAAATATACCATAATGTCAAGATTTGTATATATCATATCTTGTTCTGTTAAAGTAACCACTACAACACGATTTAAAGCTAGTTAGACCATTAGGCTAAGTGTAGTGGATGGAGCCCCTTGTGGGCGTTATACGTCATGTGGCGTCCACGTCAGCATGAGGGGCTTCATGGCAAAAGTGGTGTAGTGGGGCTCCATGTATAACCCCCCTACCAATCATTACCTAATTATTTATTTAATCATTTTTTATATAATTTAGTATTATATATATTAAAACTAAAATTAAAAAAAAACAAGACATAAAACTAGAAGATTTAAAAAAGAAAAAAACAAACTTACAACATTCTAAAAAAAACAAACATGGAAATTAAAAAAACAAACCTACATTCTTAAAAAAAAACATGACAATTAAAAAAAACAAACATCTAAAGGCCATATTCTTTCATGATATCCGCTCGAATTTGCAACGCGAGGCTACGAGCGGGTTCTTCGTCGGGTAGCGGTTGCATGAGCCTCTCAAACGCTTTTTCTTTTTTCCGAGCTTTAACGGCATTGATTTGTTCTCTCTTAAGTGTCAAGAAATCATCAAAACGTTCGCGCATTTCTTCATGTCGAACGGAGTAGTCGGAGGATGGTGCTTGACTTGTCGATGAGGAGGTCGCTCGTTTCCCCTTCGCATTTGCCTTTGCCTTATCCCTACCCATCGGCCTAGGCCGCTCGACTTCGACATCTTCGTCGTAGTCGTTCACGTCGTTCAAATCAAATGCTCGTGCGTCGGACAAATTAGGGGAGTCGGTGGCGGCGGCGGAAGACGACGTTTTAGATTTTTTACTTGGTCGTCTTGTCGGCCTTGAGAGGTCCGATTGATTCAACCACTTTGGTGCATCTCGAACCACTTGCCAAGCCTTGAGGTTGTTAAACGCCGGCCCGGTCGCGCGATACTCCGCCAATGCCGCTATGATGATGTCTTGGTCGTCCGCACCGCTCGGTCGAGCACTTTTAATCCGACCGTATACGGTGGAAAAAGCTTTCATCCTTTTGTTCATCTCCGTCCACTTTTCCGAGAACGAATCGTTCGGTCGGTACGGTTCCTGTTTCATTTGAGCGAAAAACTTTTGACGAATTTGCGACCAAAAAGTCACAAGGTCTTAAATATTACCTACGTTTACACAAAAAATATAAAGTTATTAAAAATTATTTCTAAAAAAAATAATAAAAGTATTATTATAAAATATAAATAAAACATATTTATAAAAAAATTAAAGAAGTAATATTTACCGTGAATAGGATCCTCCGACGTGTCAAGCCACGCTCGAGCTAGTGCGAATTCCTCGGCCTCGGTCCAATGTTGAACAACTTTTCGTTGTCTCGGTTCCCCGGCGTCTTTTTTTTTGTGAGATCGCCGTTTTCTCGGTCCAACCGGCGCCGCCTCCTCTTGCGTCTCCGGAACCGCCTCGGGTTCGTCCGGGGAAACCGGAATGGGTTCTTGTGAAGACGGGCGGGAAGATGGGGTAGGAGAAGGAGAAGGAGATGGAGATGGAAAATTTTGAAACGGTGTATAACCTTGGCCCGTTTGATATGGTGCGTAGTTTTGTTGCGAGTACGAGTTGAAGCCGAAGTTTTGGTAAGGGAAAGATGGGAAGGATTGTGGCGGGGGCGGCATGTTCGCAACATACGCGAACAAACCATCGTCACGCGGTTGTTGCTCGGGATCGTTTGCTCGTCGCGGGGCTTGGAAGCGTGGGTTTGACGAAGGTCCACCACGGGGAAACATTTTGATTGTAGGTAGAGAGAATTTTATAAAAATGGAGAGATGGGTAGAAGAGTGTGTATAAAAATTGGATGGAGAGG
>JBCNJP010000014.1:28780823-28821699 GCA_039602395.1 Deinandra increscens subsp. villosa | reverse complement strand
CCGTCTGATTCAGAAGAGAAGGTTTCTGGAAAACATACAGGTTTGGGATTTCAAAAGAAGCAGGTTAAAGTGAATGTTTCAAAGGTTCAACAGCAACAACATTTGAAGAAAGTCAATCTGAAGCAAGTCAAGAAGGATATGTTTGAAGCTGACAAAGTTCAACCTGAGAGATTATATAAACTCAAAGGTTCAGATCAGATATTCTCTGATAAGGAGTTTCCACTTCACTGTGTGGATTCTCAGAAAGTTGCTAAGGTCTTTATCAACACTGATGCTGCTCCAAAGACCAAGAAGAAACAAACTGCTAAATATTCTTCTGGAAATTCAAATTCTACTCCAAAGAGCCCGACTTCGAAATGGGTTCATGATCATCGATATCAGGTATTCGATTCCTTTTATGATCATTTTGGAGATGTTAATGTTTGTGAAGCTTTGCAGATTCCCAAATGGCGAAATTTAAACAATCGCTTTTGTTAGAATTGCCGACAAAAGGGGCATATGGCACAAGATTGTCCGGTTTCTGCCGCTTCTAGTTTAAGAAAAGGAAAGATTCCACATGTTGGTAAAGCTGCCAAACAACGATTCATTGATGAATATGGCAGAGTATTTGATGAATATTCACAACCTACATTTTTCAAAACTCAAGGAAGATTTATTCCTCGTTTTCAAAATGTTCCATATGTAGGTTGTTCGTCACACTCAACAGTGACTGGTTCATCAAATACTAATTTACCAAAACAACAAAACTGGAAACCTAAGGTGGTTTCGAAAGGAAATCAAGATACTGGTCGACCAGAAGTGATTCGCTTCGGGTCATTTATAAACTGATGTGTTTGACGAGTGTGCAGGTACTTTTAGAAGACCTATCGGTGATTGAAAAGTTGCTGATGGAGGAGTATTCTGCTGATTTAACTTAAATTACCTGTGATATCAAATTTCAAAACTGAAATTTTTCTGAAAGCTAAACCTGAAAGGTATCTATGTCGAAAGGTCAATTTTCTTTCTTTTTACATTCCGTATGTAGTTTAGGGGGAGAAAATTGAAAAATCAAAAATCGCGTCTTTGTGTTTTTGTTTGTGTTAAAATGAAAATCCAAAAATAGAGTTTTCATTTTAAGGGGGAGAAAAATGGAAAAATACAAAAACATTGAAAAATGAGAAATTGTATCCGACATAATTGGGAAATGATGGTACATTGGCTTACATGTCTGGCTCATGGATAAACTAGATGAAAAAGCCATAAGATAATTGCTCGATGTGCTTGGTAGGCTCGGCATTAAATCAGAAAGTATTCAGATGTGATAAACACATTAAATACTAATGCTTGACCAAGTTGACAACATCTTGATGCATATCTCATGATATATCAAGAAAAGATAAGTGAAAAAGAAAATGAGAAGTCATTATGTATACATGTGTTCATTTTGCAAAGATTTAAACTTGTTCGATTTTATTTAGTTTGTCAAACGATCGGACTTTCTTTGCGTATCGAAAGATCGGTCTGATTGTTGTTCGTTTGACGTTCTGCTTTATTTTCTTTGGTGTTTCGTATAACTCATCGGACTTTCTCTGCGTATACGGAAGTACCGACCTGATTGTTGTTGGGTTATACAATTTCAACTTGTTTTATTTTCTTATTTTGTAAAATCCGATGCCTTATTTGCGTATCGAAAGATTGACCTTAAGGTAGACGATTTAACGTTCTTATTTCTTTTTGCATGGAACACAGTTGACTAAATCATGAATACAATCATTATGTGATTAAATCACAAATGAATCACAAAGGGTGATATAAAAGCAAAAACATATCTGAGTATGTCTGATAGTGTGGGATACACTGGTCAAAGCAAACTTAATCAATACAATAACATATCCAGATGTTATGAGTATGATTTTGCCTGAGTTTAAAATGGACAAATTATACCAGTAATCGACATGACTTATGCGCTGAAGTAATTGAAATTGAAGTGTTGTTCAGCATGTTATGTTCAATATGATCCCAAGTTGTGATTTTTCTCGCAAAAGACAAAAGTAGTGTATGATTCTGTATTGCATTTATGTTTCATTGTCCAAAAAGATTTTCGGTGTGTTTTGATATAAAATTTCAGAAAGCCAAAAAGATTTTTGTTTCTTATTTGTTTTCGACCAATCGACATGTGATACGAAATCAAATTTAAAAAAATAATAAAAAAATAAGAAAAAAACAAACTATCTTGGATTCTCAAAGAGAAGTTTTGCGCCAAGATTAAATTAATTTTCAAAAGAAAAAGGAAACCGCGTTTTTGTCTTCTGAAATTGCAGGTTATATGTGTCAAGACTCAAGCATAGTGAAAGGGGAATATGTTTTATTTTTACAAGTGGATCTTGAAGATTAAAGATGATTCAAGAGTGATCCAGCCATGCAAGCTCTATCTCTGACGGGATTTCAAGTTGAAGATCGGATGCAGCGATGTTGAAGATTGAAGACTGAAGTTTTGTTAGAATATGGATACACTACACGTTAAGGGGGAGTTTGTTAGAGCATATACCTATGCTATGATGTGTCTCGTGTATTGTATCTATGTGAGCGTGTCTTAGTCTGAGTTTTAGTGACAATATCATTGGCACCGGACCAAATGGTACGCCCGTACCATTTGGTACGCAGCCTGTTTAGTTACTTAGTATAAATAGGTTGTGTTAGAATGAGTTGGTAACACTCTGAGTCATTCTACACTTTCTGTGTGTGTTTTCTAGAGAGAGAAACTAGAGAGATTTCATTGTAATCTCAAGTGATTCAATAACAACTCTCTTATTTACATCTTGTGTTCACTACATTGATCAAAGCATGCAGTAGTAAGATCGTATCTCGGTTTTACAATTTCACAACACAACTATTTATTATCTATGATTATTACTTCTTGGATATTTATCCATACTAGATAATAGATTCACAACAATACATACTTATAACAATTAAGCATACAACTTAAATGTTACCTCAAGTCTTCAAATTTTGAGCTCCTTAACGGCATAAACTTCCTCCTTGACCACCTATAATTACTTAGGCTTTTAGATTAATAATTCACAACATAACCAACCCAGAAACCCAAGTAATCCACACATATCAATTTGACCAAAATCATCCACCATAAAGTTTCAAATTCTCATTTAGGCATTTCTACAAACAGTTGGTGTGCATGTTTACACATGTACTAAATCCTTGAAGTTAAGTATACACATATAATCCCATTCTTTGCTACTTGCATCATAGCCATAACATCATGTATTATTAACATTCTTAGTCACATAAGAAATCATACTTGGGGTCAAACAAACCAACCCACCCCTTGCTCTACCATAAATTTCGAATCCCATGTATGGGGTTTTCTTAACCGCTCACAACATATAATGAAGCATAACAAAATCAAGCATGTAGGTGAAATCCATGCTTCATCAAGGTATAAAACACCTACATAACTATTTGCACACACCTATTCAACCTGTTAGGTGATTTCAACTCAAGCCAGATTTAGAAAAAGTTAACTTACTTGAACAAAATCACGAATTCAGAGAGGAACTACTTGGAGATGATGTACTAGAGCTCAGATTTCATGAAATCCTCCATAGTTCTTGCCCAGTTCGAGTTTAATATATTTTTACTTAATAGTTTCTTCTTTCCTAGTTCCGTTCCTTTAATACTCAGCCTAACTTATCCCACATTGAAACACACCTAAAATTTCTCAAGCCTTCCCCTCTTTATAAAATACTTATCCCATCCCATATTGACACTCATACACTTTCTTAAGCCTCCCTACCTCTATAAAAGGAATCAACCATACCTTTAGTCTTGGAACAAGCCCAATGGCTGTGAATCGTGTTAACCATGTTCGATCTGACCATGGCATAACTGGGTTCGGTTTATAAACTAAAAACCGAACCGAACCAAGTCTAAAAACCGATAAACCGATCCGGTTCTAACCATAACCGAACGGTTTCTTAAACCCAAAAACTAACACTTCGGTTTCGGTTGCGGTTTTAGCTAAAAACCGAACCCAACCGAACCAAGCACACCCCTACTTTAAGAGTAAGTTTTTCTTTTCGTAGAAGCTAAATCGACGGCACGACATGTTACCTCAAAGTGACTTAGCCTCAAAATCCCCTCAGGATGCATTTGTGAAATATGCACTCTGAAAAACATAAGGGCTTGAATTAAATTTTTCAAAAAAGGAATCGTGCAATTCCCAAATCGAAACATCTCTGTGTAAACACCAATTTTTCCGCCAGGGAACGGGGAAATGGGGGTATTCGAGGGAGGCAGGGTCGGATTCAACGATAAGGGGATATGATACTTTTGAATGAGATCATCGAGGGTTTTCGGTGTCATCACTGAAAAGGAGCAATGCACATTGTGTTTGGTTGAATTGTCACCCGATTTCACAACAGGAGGTGGCATTAAAAAACGAGAAAGAAGAAGGAAGACGACTAACCTGAGTTTGAATGATGAGTGACGGAGAAGAAATTGGGAGGTTTGAGATGAAGATGGTGATGAGAAAAGAGAAGAGTAAAGAAGTTTAAAGGGTGAGAAGTGGTTTTAAATCTTCAAACAATTTGAAAACTAATTTAAAAAAAATTCAAAATACAAAACTGTCCCGTCAGCAAACCGTGCAATGACGCGTGGCCTGACACGCTATCAAAGGGACTGTCACGACTAATGAGTGTCTGACAAGGTAGTTGAGAATTACACTTGCAGATGCAACTTTTAAAAAAAATGACAAAAAGTCACAAATGCGTCTTAACGGAAACAACACATTTCTAGTCCTAAAGTTATTTTACAAAAAACTTAAGGACTAGGAGGACTTGATGACTAATTATCAATAGAATTTTTTGGTAATTTTTCGCAAACGCTCGTGTCAAGAAAGGAATAAAGCTACCTAGTCCATCATCATTGTGCAAATAATTAATGGACCAGGAGAACTTGATGAGGATAGGTGAAATCTGGATGTGCAAATGCAGTAAAGACTTAGCATTGTTAAGAATAATGTTATCACTCGCATCTGCTTGTACCATACAACAAAGAGGATGCAGTTGCTGATAATAAGAAGCAAGTGCATCCGTTCAAGTTGTGGAAGATGCGATTTCTTTAGTTAGTATAAATAACTATGTGTAATCATCACTTCTTCAGTCTAGATTACACCATTAACTGCGTGTTTCTCTGGACATTTGCTATTTTGTGCTTAAACTTCGTGAAATCAATGAAACAAACCGATTCACCACTTGTTTTCCATTGTTTAACTAGATTCAATAGTGAATTGCAAAGTTCTATCTATATACGGTGAGATTTTGTTATTCATCAATGTCCATCAAATAATTACCTATTAGGAAACTTAGGAGTATTTTTAGTCAATGATTGATTAGACATAACTGTGACTTGAGCCACAAGAATAATATTTCTAACAACAAGAGTACCTTCAACAATCGAGTTAAAGGGGCCAAACACGTGCCTGGAAAAATAAAATTGTTATCGTTTCTTTAGATAAAATGCACCAAAAACTTTCAGTGTCTTGAATGTGATTCTTAATGTAAATTCTCTTCTAATTTCTCTTTGTAATCTTGCAATTTGCTACTACTATACAACCCGACATGCATTTCGGCTTAAACGTGGAAACTGAAAGTTGCATCGCAGGGTGGTTGACATTTTGAAAAAGTCAACGCTCATCTTGCATTTTCATACCCACCTATCAAACAAGAAATTTGACCTTCTCAAGTCGAAATAAAATACGTTTCTTTAAATTAAATTAAATAAAAAGAATAAGCATATAATAATTAATTTATTTGAAAATGAATCTAGATTGACAAAACCGATATAAGAGAGCTTTAAGAGTTAAGCTTGACAACTAGTAAGAAGATATATATGATTTAATATAAAAATAATAATATTATATTTCAGTATTTCTGTTACTGATAAAATAATATAATTCTGAATAAATGGGTGGCGACAGACGTGTCATGTTAGACCATGTGTAATGGGCGTGATATATCATTTATAACGCCCGGATACACCATCACCCGGGGCCCTTTGAGTGAAAATTCGGTGGGTGACGTTTACAGTTCAAACTCATCGCAGTAGGTAATTTTCAATTGTAGTTCACCCTTATCATGAGCTACGTTTGACATGATGTGATTTGTGATTTTATGTTCATGCTAAGGTCTTATATTCCGTCAAAAACAATGAAAGCAAAGCGGTACCAAACAGTTACTATATGGTAACTGATTCAGTTTTATCATTCAACGGTTCGGTTTTGGTTTTCAAAGATAAAATATCAATACTAGTTGTTTGGCTACACTTTGACTTCAAAGCCGTCAGAACCGGACCGTGAACACCCATAATATAAACAAAATAAATAATAAATTTTAAACAAACCAAACCCGAGTTTAGCATGAACTCGAAAAACTACCCACAGACCGACCACAAGCTTTAGACACGGAGTATGAAACCAAGCCAAAGCAAGTAGATGGACATAGAACTCGACTCATATACACCCTACCTAATAAGACGGTTGAGTCTTTCCTTAACTTTTGTCATTTACGAAATTACGAACCTGGGCTTATTGGGTAAGCTTTCATCTAACCGGGTCCGAGGCCCGAGGGTACTATTTGGGCTCAAATATAAAAGCTCATAAACAAAGTTTTACTTGAATTCAATTTTTGTATTAGCCCAATTGTAAGGGTTTAAATTTTAGAATGTTACCTGATTGATAATAC
The DNA here is from genome assembly GCA_039602395.1 of Deinandra increscens subsp. villosa. Lineage (NCBI taxonomy): Eukaryota > Viridiplantae > Streptophyta > Magnoliopsida > Asterales > Asteraceae > Deinandra > Deinandra increscens. Next base: position 28,814,959 of record JBCNJP010000014.1, on the reverse strand, counting down.
AAACTCATTCAAGGACGCGTACAAAACAATAATATAAAAATATGTTACTAATGAAAACAAACAGTTTAGTGGAGTGAAGTTTCAGTACAAACCAATATTATTGTAAGAACTTAAGAACTAATATAAAAATCATTAAATTTTAATTGAATGAAGGTTATTTAGATAATTTTTGTGCTTCTTCTTCTTTTTTCCTTCATGTCTATACACATGATGGCAACTTAACGGCCTAAAAAAAACAAAAAACTAAAAAAAAATCGTCTTTTTTTTTATATGTCCGACTATGTTGTATATATGCAACATATGAAACATATAATGTTGCATATTCTATTCTACTATATAACATTTATCAACTTTTTGTACAACCAAAGATGCAACCATTACAACCTCAAAGCACAACTTACCAAATCTGAAGCACCGTGTACAAGTTGCTCATGCCCTTGCTTAGTTTACAATAAATGAAGCACCGTGTACCATCTCCTTTTACTTTATCCAAAGTCATGAAGCAGGTAAAGAATACAGTGTTTGAAGGACATCCCACCTCAGGCCACGCTTCAAGGACATCTGTACCCTTTCTCACTTTCTCACACGTTGTCTCTCAGATCCACCGGTGACAGTGATTGTGATGAATAGGGATGAATTAGGTCAGCTGATATTTTTGTGCGCCTCTCTTTATACACAACTCCTCTGGTCTATCTCTCTGTTAAGAAACACCACGGTTTCTTCGATCGCCGCTACATTTGGTTACCTTCAACAGCGTCACAGCGTTTCTTCAGTCCATCAAATCTTCTTCTCCACTGTAGTCGTACGGGCTCGCTTTCTTATCTTCGCACGCCTTGATCGCAACTTCAAAAGTAGATTCTTCTGTTGAGTTCATCGTTCAACATCCTGTTTAGGGTTATTGCTTCCACAGGTAATTTGGTTCATTGTTTAACCCGATCTCTCTTTCTTAGGGTATTACATATACTTTAGTTTTTGGGGTTCAATTGTTAAGATCTAAAGCCTTCAATTTCTATGATCGTTTTTTTGGGTTTTAATTTCTCAGTTTCAACTCCTACTAACGAACCCGTTTTTTGTTTTTAGGGCTCTGGTCTCAGTGGTTCCGAACAAGAATCAAGATTATGCAACTATGTATTTAGTTGAATCTTGATTTTGCTATAAAATTTGCCTATTTTTTTGTTTCTATGGTAAAGGAAAGGAGCGAAGGCAGACGAAACATCCCGATTCCTTTTCATATTTGCCTTATGTTTTTCTTTTCTTTCATGGTTGGTTTCTTTGTTTTTTTTTTTTTCATATTACAGGTTGAAGTATGTTGGGTTTGTTGAAGTTGATATAGTATTTGGTGAGTTTTTTTTTTTGAGTAAATTACGGCTATAGTCCCTGTGGTTTGCACGTTTTACGGCTATAGTCCCTAGGCTTCAATTTTTACGCCTATAGTCCCCAAGGTTTAGGGGTCTGTTACACCGGTGGTCCCTGACGCTAACATCTGTTAAAAAATTCCGTTAAATGGATGTAAAAGGACAATTATACCCCTCTTTAAAAACCAAATATAATATAAAATTTATATATTATCAAAATAAGCAGTGGGCCCACCCAATTCATCACCTCAACCCCATTTATTCAAAATCCGGCGAGGTGTCCATCGAAGATCAAGCCTTCACTCTCCGCCACCGTCACTCTCCGCCGTCGTACCACCACCACCAGCGCCGCCAACCACCGTCATTCTTTTTTTCTTCCTTCATTCTTTTTTTTTCTCTAAAAAACTAATTTTGTTATTAATTAATATTAAAATAAGAGGAAAAAAAAAGTGGACAGCAGCGTCAACACCCTCACCGCCACCGCCTCGTTCTGCAACCGCTCCGCCGCCGAGCACAGCGACAGCAGCGCTCCGGTTCAGAATTCCGACTATTCGATCGAAAATCTCGTCGTTATTGCTGATTTCCGCTCGGTGCTCCGGAGATCTGGTTCCAGCGACGACGTTTTCAATCAACGACGCCGAATTCACTCTAACGTCGATTGACGAATGGCGTAGAAGAGAAATTAGGTACGTAATCCGATCCGGATCTGACGAAACCAACAGACAATCCGATTCGGAAAGCGGAAACGAAGATAGAATCGCGAGCGACTCGAGATTCAACTCCGGCGAGCCATAGGGTTTCGTCCCTGGACCTCTCTCTTCCTTCCCATAGGGTTCTCCTCGACACAGCCAAAGGGTGATGGTGGTGTGGTGGTTGTCCGCGGTGTAAGGTGTTGGTGCTGATGACCGGCGAAGACGCCGGAATGGTTGGTGGAGATGACCGAAGAAGACAGCAGAATGGGTGGTGATGACCGGATACGTTGGACCCATATTTTGTTTTTATTATTTATTTATATAATATAATATATATATATATATATATATATATATATATATATATTATCTTTTAAATTTTAATTTTCTTTCAATAGAAGGGTATAAGAGTCCTTTTACTTGCACTTAACAGCAAAAATAAACGGCAGTTAGCCTCAGGGACCAAAGCCGTAACGAGCCGATAAAGTTTGGGGACCAAAGCCGTAAAAAATGAAGTCTAAGGACCATAGGCGTAAAACGTGCAAACCACAGGGACGATAGCCGTAATTTACTCTTTTTTTTTTTTTGTGCTTTCTTACCTAATTAGCTTTGCTTCAATATAGATGAAAATGTAGATTTTTTTTCGTACCTCTGATATGGTAATTATGGTTTAGAGTAGAAGAAGTCATATTAGAATACTATTAAAGGTTTGAACAATTCTTATTCTTTCACTCTAACTATTATATCTTTCTCTACTTCTTTATTAAAGGTTTGAACAATTCTTATTCTTTCACTCTAACTATTATATCTTTCTGCTACTTCTTAATTAATTATATCTTTCTGCTACTTCTTAATTAGAAAGACTTAACTATTATATATAATCATGTGTAGGTTTGAATTTACAACAAGGTGAATTCTTATAATATGATATTAAGGTCTCATATTTGACAGTTACTATTTCACAGTTTTTGTACTTACTAATACATAGTTAACACATGATTAAAAAAGAATATATGTTTAGATGTACCTGGGTACCGACTGTTTTGATTACCTGCAGCGTTACATCAAACACATTGGTTAAGCTGGAAGAAGATCTTAAGCGAAATCGTATCAAGATGACTGTTGTGGGGAAGGACAACAACCTTTGTTTCATCCATCATACTTGATTAGTATTCCAAAGGTAATATTTTGTCAACTTTAAATTGAGCCAGTGATACATATGAATTGGTATCATGATTAGATTTAGGTCTAGATCTTTGATTCTGCTTTGTTTACGATTTTGGTCTAATGTGTTTATACTGGTATCTAATTCGATTTTGGCGGTACTCATGATTCGATTTAGGTCTAGATCTTTCATTCTTCTTTGTTTACAATTTTGGTCTGCTGTGTTTATATTGGTATCATAATTCGATTTTGGCCGTAGATTGTATTGATGTCAGGAGACGATTAAAATCATTCACAATTTTATTGTGCCATGAATAAGAGGACCAACAGAGATTGCATGAAATCCTAGAATTGGATAACCAAATCAAATTGCTATTGAGGTATTCCATATGTTCAGTTTTGAAATTAGTTTAATTTTTACGATTCTTTATTGCATAATGTAAATTGATTAGGAGAGGTAGAGGAATCTATTTTATGAATATCCATCTCTACAACATCAAACTGCTATTGAGGTATTCCATATGTTCAGTTTTGAAATTAGTTTAATTTTTACGATTCTTTATTGCGTAATGTAAATTGATTAGGAGAGCTAGAGCCGCCTCAAGTGGTATGATGATCTATTTCTGTTGAAAGATCTATTCCATTATAAAGTTAGAAAAGTTGTTAGATTGGTTAAAAAAAGTAATTTTTTGGTCCGGGTCAAAGGTTGACCCGAAATAGCTTCTGTCCATAATAATTTTATTATTTTAATGATGTGGAGGTTTTTTTTAAAGTTGACCCGAAACAACCTTATTTTTCTTAAATATATTTGTATATTTGTATATGAGCTCACCTTTTCTTGGTTTATAACAGGATCTTTTATAAGAGGCTAACTACTCTTTTGAAAACAATTCTTGAAGAACCAACATGTTGGAAGTTCTAGCCCGGTATACAAATTTAAGATTTTGCTTGCACCAAGCCATTTAAACTCTTACTCATCATCTTTTCATTCAAGCATGATTTACAGCACAACGTTTATAAATTTCCATCCAAATTAGTTGATTATTCCAGGTTATCATAAACAAACTCTCACCATATTAAGTCAGCTTCTTATTGAAGACATTTCATCAGAAGAAGTATTGTATTTTAAACGTAAGTATCATGTTGCACATAAGGGTCTCATATAAATTTTTGACTGATGTTTTGATGAACTCATAATGCAGAATGCGTATAGCAATTTTAGATGTAAACGATATAGCACTTTGTATTACCTCAACATGGGGAAACCTCAACTTTAAATTGGAAACAGAATGTTGCTGTCAGTTTTTTTCTCCTTTAATGTATATGATTTGAATTTTTCTGAACTGTTATACTCTTATGGGAAGAAACTAAAATTTAGTTAAAATCTGAATTCTACTTTGGTAATGCAAACCTATGTTGTAAATATCTATGCATATATAGTATTATTTAACATACATTTTGTGGTTATGTTTGCTTTGTTATTTGTTATTGAAATTGCTTACAAACGCCCTTCATCTAGCATTGAGGCTTTTTGCGTGTTGGGTATTACCGCACGACCACCCGTTGCTCTAGCAGCAACGCGCTAATTATAAAACTTGTATGCAATATATGCAACATAAACATATCACGTTGCACATATGAAACATAAAATGTTACATATATGCAACATGGTATGTTGCATATAAAACATATGAAACATACAATGTTGCATATATGCAACATTGTATGTTTCATATGTTGCACATATGCAACATAGTCGGACAGACAAAAAAACAAAAAAAAAACTTTTTTTAAGTTATCGGGTGGATATGGGTGGATATACGTAAAATTAAATTAAAAAAATATCAAATTAACCAAAAAAAACTTCATTTGAAATAATTTTCCTTTGGTTCTTACAAGTTTGTACAATATAAATATAATCTTTACCATAAATGTAGTGGCACTTAACTATCCCTCATTTAAGTTGGTTCTTAAGTTCTTACAATAAATAATGGTTCTTACATGAACTTTACCCTAGGTTAATGATAAAAAAAAAAAACAGGTCATGCTTGTGCGCGCTAAGACACGTTAAAAAACAAAGAAAATGAATGTTCTCGAAAGTTTATATAATCAAATCTTTGTCCCAATGGTATGGGGATGAAGGTTAGAGCTTGGGGACCTTGAGGTCTCAAGTTCAAACCTGACTCAAGGGGGTTTTTCTCAAGTGGTGAGTTTCCTTCTTGATGGTGTTCCTGAGTGAGCCAAGCCTGGAGTGTCAAAATCAGTATGGACGGTTGCAATCCCGTCTCAGGAAGGCTCACTCGGGTATTGGAGATTTGAGGAGTAGTTCCAAACGCCGTTCAAAAAAAATAAATCAAAACATAAACCCACACATATTGTATAAAAATGTAGATAGAGTTTAGCAAGTTGCAATGACATATTTGAAATCATATTAAAGATAATATTTTTAAAAGCTATAAAAACAAATAAAATGTCAGTAAAAAATAAAGAAAAAATCATTTGAAAAATACAAGGTCTAAATGATAAATTTCTTTAAAGTGTAGGGAGACTATAGTAAGGCTATGTTTGGTAATGTTTATTAGAGTGGAAAACACTTTTGAGCAAAAACACTTATTCACTTTTACAAATGTTTGGATTAGATTTTGTGTTGAAAAAAGTCACTAAGTTGTAAAAATGTTTTGGTTAGCTTAATTATGTAAAATGATTAAAAAGGACATTATTTATATATCTAAATGAGTAAATTACTATTTGGTGCCTGTGGTTTTATTTTCTTAACACTGTCAGTCCATTTTTTTTTAACTATTTCAGTCCATTTTTTTTAACAAACCATGGCCTCAGGTTTTATTTTCTTAACACTGTCAGTCCAATTAACAGATTTCATCCAAATAGTCTTTTAACTCCTGTCACATGCCCCTCATGTGAGGGGCATTTTTGTCAATTCCTCAACCGAATCTTAATTAAAAAATAAATCATATTTGGATCCCCCATGTTCGTAAATCACTAACCGTAACCCTTCTCTCCATCTATTGAATCGTCGCTTGTATTCTCTTCTCCATCTGCGCATCCTCAATCCTCAAGAGACTCTAAATTAAAATCGCAATCCAGGTGGTATTGACGCTATGGTATGTTCGAAGTAAAGACGCGGTGTTTGATCCGGATGAACTATACGGTTAGTCATTCAACCATGAATTGATTTTTAGTTCTACTTAAGTCATTCAACCAACTCAACCTTGATGAAGTCAACTCAACCTTGATGAAGTCAAGGTGTTTATGTTTTTATTTGTTATGTGGATGGGTTTTTGGCTTGGGAGATGTAAAAGCTCGTCATTTTATAAGTACGTACCGGTGGTCATCAGTTTTTATGTACAGAGATTGTTTTATGATCCTCATGTCCTTGGCATAAAGATGTGTTTTTTTTCTTTAAAAAAAAAGAAAAAACTATGCAAAATCATTTTCAAGAGTCGCTGTATTTTTTTCTTTTTGTTAATTATTGAAGTCTTGTCAATAAATAAATAAATAAAAGGCATTCGTGAGTTAAATTTTGTGAATTATTAATTTTTTTTTCAATTATGTATGTTTACCTAATATGCTAACATAATAAAATTTAGCTTTTATTTATCTAGAGACTTTCTTTATTTAATTAAGATTTGGTTGAGGAATTGACAGAAATGCCCCTCACATGAGAGGCATGTGACAGGGGTTAAGGGATGTTTTGGATGGAATCTGTTAGTTGGACTGAAAGTGTTAAGAAAATGAAACCTGAGGCCATGGTTTGTTAAAAAAAACACCACCAAAATTATTCTAACTCAAATGACCCAAGGTTTATCACCCAATGAATATCCTCCACCTGTCAAGTTTTAACCAATTATCAATTTAATCATGTCCTCCACCTGACAAGAAGGGTAAGGGTGGAGCTCACTCACATCCAATAAATGTTCGACCCTTGGGGAAAAAGTTAGAATATTAGGGGTGTTACCCGAACCATTCCGAACCTCCCACCTGTCCATGAGGATTCCAGGCTTGATGGTTGTCGGCTCGGCTCCCTAACTGGCTTGAGGAAAATACTTACGAATAATTTTATTCTAGTGCTACAGTTGCCTCTCCCCTACCTCTCCCCTAACTTAAAGTAAATTTTAGTGATTTTCAAGATCAAATTTGGTCATTTTGATAATTTTCCCTTAATTTCTATTTGCTAAATCTCATGTGTAAAACACACATGATGCTCATAAGCCGCTTGAGATTGGTTTTTTAATTGTTCTTATTAGTTGAGCGTAAATTAAGGCTAACAGATAATAAAAAATAAAGGAACTCGGACTTAATTTTCATCTCATTAGGTCACTAAATTTTTAATATGTACGTGTTATAATGCTATTTTTTTTAACTTTTTTTTTACCTACTGAGTGGTTAACTCATGTATCTTTGTGTATATATTATATACTAGCTTTTGATACCCATGCGACGCACGGGCATATTTAAAAAAATGAATCCAAAATTTTACATATTATAATAAATGTAATTCGATAATTGAAATTAAAGAAAAAAACAAATTCGAAAATGTAAAAGGTTACAAATTTGAAAATACAGACTTATAAACAACATTTGATGTTTGGTTCGTCACATTTCCGATAAAAACATTGTTAACAACCAAAACCTCAGATGAGCTCATCTCTTATAATATTTGCATAACCAAACATCTATTCCAATGACCTGGGTAAATACCCGAGGTTGTAATATAAAAAACAAAAAGTAAAATATAGTATGAAATAAAAAGATGGTAAAAAAATTTCAACAATAATTATAAATTAAAATCAAATCAGAGTCAAGTTTGAAAAAAACATAAAATGAAATGTAACACAAAACTGTGTGTTCTACATGTTGGAAAAAAAAGAATAAAAAAAAGATTAACCGGTTTTTTTATAAACAAACTATACTTATACAAACTTAAGATAATTGATGTTTAGTTTCGATCCTCAAAATCTAGTTTCATCTCATTCTCCTTCTATTCTTTGAAGCAGTTGGAGATGAACTCTTTAAGCATTTAAGCACGGGTACAATACATCCATTTCCTTCCTTTCTTGAGCCAGTTTCTTGTGAAACTTACAACAAAACATATATTCAAGTATATGAAAAGAAATTATTGTCAATCCACTTAAAAAATTAAGCCAAGTCCTAGAAATCGTGTATAAACTATTTAAAATTAGCCAACCGCTATTGATATCTTCCTCACCTAAAGTATTTGTCACTTCTGGGTGGCATTCATTATTATATAGTAGCATGATTCCGTTTTGTGAAATATAAAATTTCTACCAAGTTAGAAAGCATCATAGTAGGGAGCAACCACATATTCAAACCAATGATACTATCAACAGACAAAGTACTCAATTAGGGTGTAGCAAAGTTATCTAAAAAGTACTTCAAATCAAGCAGAATAGGATCACTCTTATACTGGTACCTAAAGTTTTTAAACAATGAATTGACAGTAGCAAGAATGTCATCAACATGAGCAAAATCATCACATTGATAGTTTATTAAGGCGATTTGATAGATAACATGTTCTCTTCAATCAGTTAAGAATTTTCTTATTAGAAAAAGTTAGCTAATGTATATTTAAAAAGACCAAAAAACATAGCTCGTCACTTAAACTTAAACTTTGATATATTCAACCTATGAAAAATTCTCTTTGCAAACATCACCATATCTATTAAAAAAGCAATCTAATTCTATATACATAAAATTAAATCCTCAAATACTCACATCAGGGACTGTGAAGTTCAAAAAAATAGACTATATTAAATTATGTAGATATGAAAAAAAAATCATATTTCTAAAAAAATAATCAAATTTGAACAGAGAATTTTAGGACCACTTATTTTAATTACTATAAATTTCAGTTCAAAGGTGCTACTTGCAACAATAACATCAGGAGCAACAACAGTCAAGTTATAGGCAACAACTGAGTACAATAAACATAAGTTATTGAATTTGAACAAAATTAGGTTGTTTACTTGCCTGATTGCCATGTCTGCAATCACTTTATTAATTTATTATATTGACTTATAAACAGAAATAATACACATGATTTCCATGTTGACAAATACTGGAGGATCATCACCTACAGAAATTACATCCTAATTAAAAAAAGAAACTTAAAATAAAACTCGTTTTTAAAAATAATTTTAAAAATAAATCGTAACCTTGTGAGTGTTCAAGATTTAACGGCTCGGTTCCTGTTCTCCAATGCGTATAATTGATATCAAGATGTTTTGTAATTGACTTAATAGCATCACCCTACATAAAAATGTTGTTAATGTGGTTAGATAATGGAAACTGAGGCTGTTGCTACTATGAGTTTATAGAGATGGTACTTACATGTTCGTCAATGAGAAGATATCACTGTTGTGCAAATTGCCAAGTAGCCATTAGCAAAAGGTAATTCCTTTCTAGAATAAATATAAAAGATTATAAGGAAAAAAAGCTCATGAATAATATCTAAAGGTATTGCAATGAAAGTCTATATGTTAAAGAAAAACTCCATCAATAATAACTAAACTATTGCAATTTAAGAAACTGAGTTTCTATGACCTCTTGTACACCTTTTCACACAAACATTCTTCACACCGAATATAAACTTGCCTAATATAAAACTGGTAACAATTATGATGGAAACAACTTTTATAATTCAGAATGATAAACACTTTATAATCATAACAGTATTTGTGGTAGTCAAACCTAAAATCAGAATTCAAATAACTATTACCTCTATGTTTGAAAAAACGAAAGCGACCTATTACCTCTATGATGATGGCTGAAGGAGTGATTATACCTAAAAGCGATGGAGTGAAGGTCCTCGATCCCGAAGATGATGGATGCGAGATCGTTGACGGTGATTGGAGACGATCCGTCTTTTGAAGAGCGGCGGAGATTTTTCAAACGACGAATGGGTCTGTAATAACAGATGTAGGAACAACATTTCGAATTATTGAAATTTAGGATACATAAACTCGAATTCATCTTGAATAATAACCACCCCTAATTCTGGAATAGTGATATAGATTTATCAAACAAATTAGGGTGTTTGGATATGCAAAATACCTAGGAAGCAAATCGGCGAAAACTCCCAAGAGATATTGATCATAACTCGTCTGCAATCAATCAATTAATCAACCGATCAATTAAGCTACCATGATCCGCATATATAAACAGAAAAAAGAGATCATAAAGAGATATTGAATTGATTTGCCTCGGTTTTTTGGAATTAGGTGATGACGAGACGGAATCATCGTTGCGAGAGGAACAAATGATTGAGGAATCGCCTCTGATTATTTGGTTTAAGAAACCAGTTACCTTAAATCGATATGTTACGAACAGTTTCGTAATTATGGTAGATGATCGAAAGTTAAGAGAGGAAGAAGAAGAACACAAGAAGAAGATGGAGAAGTTCTCAATTCATTCGATAGTTTCATTTCCGTTCACTGGTTTGTTTAAGTAAACAAACCTTATTACAAAGTTACATTTACAACCCCTCTACTTAACTACAATGACAACCAGTCCCCTATATTATTTAATACGTAACAATACTCCCTCCTTTAAGAGTTCTTGACCTCAAGAACTAAAAAAATGCCAAAACGAAAAGACCTATAGAAAATAAAGTTGTAGCTGAAATTCTTCAACTAGGAGGTGAAAAAAAATAAAAGAGACAGTTGATGATTTATATCTCCACTTGATAGCCAGCCTCCAATAAAAACCATATTGAACCTTTGAGCACTACTTGAGAGCTTGTGTCCAGGGATGTACTTGAAGGCCTTTCATAGATTTCACACACAATCCAAAACTCATGCCCACCGTCTGTAGTAGTACCGTATTCCAACTCCACATATTACAATAGGGTTGCATATAATAATAGTCTTCATTTGCAGCTTGGACAATAAAGACAATCAAAATGTGTTTATTAAAATTCCCACACTCCAATCCCAATTCAAACAGTTATCTTAAAGTAGCACTAGCCATGTGTGGAACAGGACACAGATTCCTTCAATCCATTCCATAATAGAAGAATATGAACTATAAATCTATTTGCAACCCCTGTAAACTTGACACCATTTAACAGCGCAATGATGCTTTGACCCAATAAAGCAATGAGAAATCAATATTTTCCAAGAATCACAACCACTACATACAAACCACTGTTATAAGCTATATTTCGACAAATGTAACAAGAGTCAAAGATAATCCAATTTTTCCCAGGAAATATCAACCTTATGCTAGTTTGACCCATATGGAAATTTACCCAGCTAATACTTATATGGGTGACCCAAACTTGAATATAGAAACAATATCCATTCATGATTATACTGTATAGCCTAAAATGTTCCCACTCCATCAAAGCTTCTAAATCATAAGCATAGCATCTCTTATTCTTTGGGGAAAATTTCTTTAAATTTTCTTTTCTAAAATAGGATAATCTTGATCTTATTCTGACATCAGCCCAAAGAAATATAATATCTAACCAGCAGTGTTGAATTATGATCTCCGGTTCACCATTCCTTTGATACAACCTAATCACCGCATCCTTCATGCTCATTAAAAAAAATCTCTTAGAGCTTGGCCCATCCATAAAACCCCACTCTTTACTTTATTTACAATCCATGTGATATCTTCTCTAGATTCTTGAAGCTGTTCTAATTTTGTTGTGCTTTTGCCACACTCCATTCTTCACTTAATAGACACATACCCCAAACATTACTATGTGTGTAACACCAGCCCATTATGGTCACAATAAAAAACATCAACTTAACCTTCCATTTGTGCCACATGTGTACCATTACTTTTCTTTTTAAACAACTCCGAATCACCAGCACAATGAAAGACGACTCTTTGTATTTCCATTTATGCCACCTATGTACCTTTGCCTTAGGCTTGAAAGAATTATTGTCTTTTGTATTATAAACCACTAAAACCACTGATATTATTAAACCCGGTTCCCATTCAAACTTGTCCACTGAAACTAATTCTAACTCAAATGCAGGACCATAATCTGTTACCGATGTGGTTATACCTGGTTCCCATTCAAATGTGTCAAGACCCACAAGTTTCTTATCAAGTTTACAACAATCCTTACAGGAGAAGAAGAATGGTACACCAACTAACTCCTTTACTTCATCTTCCTGTTGATAATATGTAGAATCAATAACTACCTTTGCTACCTTTGATTTCTCAAATAAGCCAACATCCTCCACTACTTGGTTAACCACTATAGAATGTTCACCTATAACATTCCAAGACATTCCATTTACGTTTTCTTTAATTCGTTTCTCTGATTCACTCACATCATTATTCATTTGATCTAATGAATCTGTTATATCAACCATTGATTCATTTTGTAACTCTAATACCTCACTAATTATGGTTTCTTGACTCTCACCTTCAAATCTTTGAGGCATTTCATCAAACACCTTGTAAGCGAACTTACCAAACATCATATTTTCATTACTAATTTCTTGAATCTTACCATTCCTAAAAAACTCATTATCCTTCATCAACTCATCAAGAGAAATCTTAATATCAAACTCCAAATCTTTTTGATAAAAAGAAGAAGTAGGATCAAATGGAGAGAAGGAATCTTGACAGCCATTAGAACCAATTCTTAAAGCCAGTGAAATCACATCATTCACCTTAGTACAACTATATTGATGCCATTTAACAAATATTTTCCTAATTTTCGGTTCTAAACCACATATGAATAGGTAGATAGCATAGAAATCAGTCATATCTTCAGAGTTTTTAACAAAATCGAACAAAAATAGGAATGAATCACAATATTCTTGAATAGTACCTTCTTGGCTCAATACCATAATCTTCTCCATTGCCATTTCCATGGTTAATTTGTTGAGTTCAGAATATTTGAAGCAGAAGAAGACACTTGCGATCAAATCAATGGCGAAAAGAAAACTTAGTCGCCACTGTTATTATTTTTCTTTTTCAATTTCTTGAATAGTACCACTTAGTGATTAGAATCTTCGGTTGCTCTAATCTTTTATTCAATTCCAATTGCTAAACAAATTAACAGGTTGCCTCCAATTACCGACCTAATCACCGCCACGTCGCCACTAGAAGTTCTTGATAGAAATCGAGCCCGTTTCCAAGGAAAGAACGGCTCTGATACCAATGTTACGAACAGTTTCGTAATTATGGTAGATGATCGAAAGTTAAGAGAGGAAGAAGAAGAACACAAGAAGAAGATGGAGAAGTTCTCAATTCATTCGATAGTTTCATTTCCGTTCACTGGTTTGTTTAAGTAAACAAACCTTATTACAAAGTTACATTTACAACCCCTCTACTTAACTACAATGACAACCAGTCCCCTATATTATTTAATACGTAACAATTGTGTTGGAATGGATGGGATGATGAAACGTTTGTCTTCTATGATGCGACGATCAGAAGCTCTTGAATCGCCAGGGAGAGAAAAAGTGAGAACTGATATTGGGGATGACGGCGTATTAGGGTTTTACATAAGACGGCAGAAAAAATCTCGGGTCGGGTTTTGATATAAGATCCGCGCATCACATAAAGAGGATCCGCGATTCTTTTAGGTTGTGGTGATTTGGGCGGGAAATGGATGCTAAGGAGGGATGTGGTGATGCCACCTCAGCATAAATATTTTTCTTTATATAATCTACGATAATTATGTATTTTTATAACTATCTAAAAATTTATCAGTAATTATAGGAGGCTCAGGGCATTTAGACAGTGAGTTTCCTCTGGATGGATGTGTAACACAGAGGGTCTTGATTACTCGCACGGACTGAGGTTGTAACATGTCGCGAGTAACATCGTTTGCTATGATGAGACCCCGGTTAACCGGATTTTTGAAGTTAAAATAAAAAGAAATCTAGTCACAGAATATAAAGATTTTGTTTATTATATTGAAGTGAAATACTTAGTAAATTTTAATTTAAACTTAATTAAAGTAAAAAAAATATAAAATTAAATAGAATAAAATATTTTATATTACATGTATAATATTTAATTAAAAATATTACATGAATAAAGTATTAGAAGCATTACATATATATTAATATATTAAAGTATATACAATAAAAATATATTATTTTAATAAAATATAATATATTTTAATAAAATATAATATATATATGAAGTAAAAATATTATCTTGAATAAAATATTAATATTAATATTAAAAATTAGTATTTGGATAATTACTAACTTTAATATAAATATTTGTATTTTATACATATGTATATGTATGTGTATATGTATATGTATATGCACATGCACATGCACATGCACATGCACATGCACATGCAATATGTATATGTATATGTATATGTATATGTATATGTATATGTATATGTATATGTATATGTATATGTATATGTATATGTATATGTATATGTATATGTATATGTATATGTATATGTATATATGTATATGTATATGTGCTAGAGCTAGAAACAATAATAAAGAAAAAAAACTTGGGTTGGCGAGGGGGGCCATTTTTTGGTTGCAATTTTTATGTAAATGTCTATGAATTGAAGTGGGGTTATTATAAAAACTTGAAAAAGATAGGTGGAATTTTTAATATATATAGGGTGGTTGATTATCCTTACAATAAATATATTTTACTTATTGTCATGAAAATAAAAAATAATTGATTAATTAGGTAGGTGATTATCCATACAATAAATATTTTTTATTTATTGCCATGGAAATACAAAAACTAAAAATAAGAGGGGATGATTTAAAAGAAAAAATTATTATGGGGTTGAATGTGAGAATGAAACGTGTCCAAAAACTTTTATTTTATAACAATAGATGATAATGGAATAAAATATTTTATATTACATGTATAATATTTAATTAAAATATTATTATGAATAAAGTATTATAAGTATTATATTAATGTACTAAAGTATATGCAATAAAATATATTATTTTAATAAAATATAATAAATAAGCAATAAAAAAATTATCTTGAATAAAATATTAACCTTAATACTAAATTTAGTATTTGGATAATTACCAACCTTAATATAAAAAAATTTATTTTAATAATTATTAATTGGATAATTACTTATTAAAAGTTTAAACTAATTAAACTCTAATATGGAAATTTAGTATTTAGATAATTATTTATTTAAACTTAGATTTAATCCAAAAATTTGTGGTGATGACAAATGTCCTTTTTTACTAATTAAAGTAGGACCAAACTTTTTGTTTATTATATAGTTTAGATATATATATATAATATATAATATATAATATATATATAGGGTTAGGTTCAAATGAGAACTTTTTATTTTGAGAACTTTTAAGAACCATTCTGAGCCACTAATTTAAGGGGGGAAGCATTCAAATTCATGGGGGGGATTTCCTTATATATAATTTGTGGCTGAGATTGGTTCTCAAAACCATTTGGTTCTCAAATGATCCTCCCCCTATATATATATATATATATATATATATATATATATATATATATATATATATATATATATATATACTAGTTTTTAATCCCGTGCATCGCATGGCTGAGATTTTAAAATATATATATATCGCACGGCTGGGGTTTTGAAAAATTAAATAATTTAGAAGACAATAAATAAATAGTGGATATATATATATATAGGGTTAGGTTCAAATGAGAACTTTTTATTTTGAGAACTTTTGAGAACTAACGGCAAATTTGGATCACTGACGGGGACATTACACCAACCACCCGATCATATTCAATCTCCATCATGAGGAAACTCACCCTTAGATGAGAAATTGTGATGTTCTTTTTTTCCTTCTTTCATACATTTTACTTAGAACAACAGCTACTGGAGTATAACTTCTAAAAATTGTGATGTTTGTCTTGTATTTTGTTTTGGTACTTTCTTTGTATTCGGTGTCTCTCCGCTCCGAGTTCTCTTGCTGTTTTTTTAATGATATTCTTTGTTGTTCTCTTAATGGGTTGTGATCCACGAACCCATGAGAGCAATCCGTTTAACATCCTATTTGTAGTATATATTAAATCTAACTTTTTTATTTATTTTTTTGTTTTGTTTTAGATTTGGAACGATGATAGCTATGTGGACCATGCAGTAATCGACGAATGGATAGAAAGTTTTGTTTCGCTATATGCACGGGAGATTCGTGAGATGCTATAGATACAACTCGTTAACGTTTGTTTAGTTTAGAATTTTGTAATGTTAGTTTTTGGTGAAAGTTGTATTTATTTGTCTTTTAGATTTATGACTTGGTGTTGATTTTTCTTGAAATAGTTGAATTGGTAAATTTGTTATTTTCTACTTTTTTTACGATTAGCTAATAAAATATTAAAATATAAAATCTCTTTTAAAAATCAAAATTTCATGTGGGTTTTAAATCTCCATTAAAAAGTTTTTAAAATAATTAATAATTATATAAATACTAAAAGAAAATGATATCTTTAAATTTAATGTTTTTCATGTGGTTTTAGAACCGCATCAAAAACCATATCACGAATTATTTATATATTAAATAATAATTCTTTTGATGCGGTTCATATGATATTTAATGCGGTTTAAAAGGCCGCATTAAAAAGCCTCCCTATTTTTTGATGCACTATTTTCTAATGCGGTCTGAAACCGCATCAAAAGCTAAAAAACACCGCATCAAAAAATTGAAATTGTACTAGTGGTGGAAACGTGGCTCGTCGGCGAAATATAGCTCAATCAAACGATCATGGCTTGCTCTACGATCTCGATAAATACTCGTCCTTGTGCTCTTCTCTCGAGATTCTTCGTCTAAAACAGCACGATAACATAGATTCATGAAACTCATCGCGTCATTGTCCGAATCGCTCGAACTACTAGACGAAGTTATAAGCTCGGGTGAGATTTTATACCGTGGGCGAGGGCGATTCATGTTTTTTTTAGATAAAGAAACTAGAGGTTTATTTTTGTTTAGAAGAAAAGGTGTATAAAATTTGTTGGGTATAGAGGTGTATAAAAAAAGGTTCAAAAACGGTCAAAAAAATGACCGTTGAACGGTGACTTTTTCTCGGCGTCCCTCGGCGATGAAATGCCGCAAAACAACCCAAAACATGCCAATGCCGAGAGAGGGGGGGGGGGGTATACATGCCGAGTTCGGCATGGTTGGTGCCGCAAATATACCGAGGGTGGTGGCATGTATACCGCCCACCCTTACTATTTACTATTTGGTCGAATAGTTTTGAAAAATCTTTATACATATAAAAAAATATAAACGGATATTAATAAAGAAGACAACCCCGATGCATATGGTTCACAATATATATAATCCGTTTAGAAAAAGACTCGGAACCGTACCTGGTGGGTTTGACCATGTTTCATGGTCCTCGTTTGATTTGGTTTTTGGAAAGACCAAGACATGTTTACAAGTTGGCAAGTTGCAACTCCAAAATTAGCTTGTTTCTCGTAATCTAAACTGATATTAACAAAGAAGACAACTTACGTAGACCCCGATCCATATGGTTCACAATATATATAATCCGTTAATTAGAACCACCAGTTTGGTTAATCTAGCTAGATAGGTTTTTATACACTCCTAAAGTCTATAAAAGGATGTGTTCAGTACCATAATTTTATCACACACAAAAATGGCATCCATGTCTATGATATCAATCGGCTTACTTGTGATACTCGCTTCAGTTTACTGTTCGTCGGTTAGGTACAGTATATGCTAAAGTTTTTGTTATTAAATCATATTTCTTGATTCTTACTATAGTGTTCGAGGTGTAAATATTGGTTGGAGACGTTCATTTTAAGATTGAGTATTGTTTAGCTAGGTTTCATAATGAACAAATAATGTAGATTTACGAGTAGGATTAAATGAGTGTATGTGTTTATCACTTTGTCGCATAAAAAAGACTCTCACCCAATCATGCATGTCTAGAAATTGAAAGTTCACTAAAAGCCAAGCCATGTTATAATCTGTTACATATATATGGCGTCGTGTCTAGCTAGCTAGCTAGTTAGTGTATTTCTATTTGCTAAATCTCAAGTGTAAAACACACATGTTGCTCATAAGCTAAGCTGCTTGAGATTGGTTTTTTAATTGTACTTGATTAGTTGAGCGTAAATTAAGGCTAACAGATAATAAAAAATAAAGAAACTCGGGCTTGAGTTTCACTAGACTCGTGAGACTAAAGAAAGCTATTGTTTATATAAATATAATAATGTATCTTTTAGAACAACAACGTAGCCATCTTAATATACTCATGAGGTATTTACAATCGTCCATCATAAGACTTCGAACCCTCAATCATAAGGGCAGTGACAAAACTAGGTACATATCACATATACAAAATATCCTCCTGTTCGAAATTTCCCTCCTGTTTAAAATATAATAATATATATACGCAATAAAAATATAATCTTGAATAAAATATTAACTTTAATACTAAAATTTAGTATTTGGATATTTACTAACTTTAATATAAAAATTTATATTTGAATAATTACTTATTAAAAGTTTAAACTAAATAAACTCTAATATGAAAATTTAGTTTTGGATAATTATTTATTAAAATTTTATGCTGATAACAAGTGTCTTCTTTTATTAATTAAAGTATGAATAAATTTTTTGTTTATTATATAGTATAGATATAGATATAGATATATGATATCTATCCCTATAATCTATATCTATACTATATAATAAAAAAAAAAACTTTTTATATGACCACTTTTGACTAAAACTATGACCACTTTTAGCCTAAAATTATATAAAAAAAAAGAAAAACTTAAATCCCTAATCCTTCTCCAAAAACCCTCACTTTCCTAATAGTTCTCAAACTTTATATATCATCCGTGTGAGGGAGGGTTCTTTACAATTAAAATATATGTTTATTATACAAATATAAATTTTTATATTAAGGTTAGTAATTATCCATATACTAAATTTTCACATTAAGGTATATTTTATTTAAACTTTTGATAAGTAATTATCCAAAATAAAAATTTTATATTAATGTTTATTTTGTTTTTGACTAACAGATATATATTAAAACTAATCATTTAAATAAATTATATTTGTTTATATACGTAACAAATATATTAAAAACTAATTTTTTTTACTAACATATTGAGTAAGTAACAATTAGTTTTAACTAACATATTTAATAACATATATATCTACTAAATGTTCATATTAAGGTTTATTTTGTTTAAACTTTTAATAAGTAATTATTCAAATACTAATATATTAAGGTTTATTTTGTTTTTGACTAACAGATATATCTTAAACTAATCATAAATGTAAAATATATTATTCTATTTAATTTTATATATTTTTTTAATTTTAATTGAGTTTAAATTCAAATTTACCAAGTATTTCAATACAATAAACAAAATCCCTATAATTATATAATTATAGAAATACATATATTTATATAATTACAGAAATACATAATTGTCATATAATTATTAAATCTTATAATTTTGTTTAATTTACAGATTTTAGTAAAATTTACCGTACTATATTATGATTATATTTATAATTTTTTGGAAAAACTACATCCATGTAACACACGAGAATAAAAAAACTAGTAATAAAAAATATAAAATTATAATTATACACGTGCATGTATTAAATAGATATTTTTTTTTGTATATTTATAAACATTATATATAATATCTAATAAATTTTTTTGTGTAGTGCATTGCCATCAATTAAACTTCCGCCAGGTATTTTTCATCCTATAACCCCAAGAGTTCCAATATTTCCCCGTCCAACCCCAAGAGTTCCAATATTTCCCCGTCCAACACCAAGATATCCGCCAAGATTTCCCGGTCCAAGATTTGGTTATCCTCCTTCTCCTCCTCCACCAATATATTATTATCCTCCTACTACTACTACTACAGTTGAGCCGACGTTTAAAAAGGCGGAGCGTTTTGGAGAGAAGCTGGCAAAGAAGTACTTCGGAGAAGAATCTATAAATGGTTTCCGTTGGGGGTATAAACAGGGTAAGCGTTTTCACTCGGTCGAACGTAAGTGTGAAGATTTTAAAACTGTAATCGATTCCTCATGCCCTAAGCCGAAGAAAAAGGCTAGTTTGACCCCAGATAGTAGTGGTACTGTCAATGTTCATTGCATTGTGGTGGTTACTAATTTGGGAAAGACCAGCGAGACATGTCTCGAGCAGTACGAGAGTGGCGAGTATCCGAAAGAAGCAACTTGCAATCTTGATTACCCCAAAACGCTTGGATCGGAGTGTCTCGGCCATTGATCATGCATGCATGCATGTGTATACGTACGTACGTACGTGTACCTATATAGTCGCTCGCCATGTGATTTCTATTTCCGGTTTTTGTTTTTGCATGTATGTATATATGAATAAGCGAAGCTTAATTATGTTTGTAAGTTGTAACCGATGCATGTGATGTCTTTTATTATGTTGGTTAAGTGCATGTAATATAATAGGCGAGATATCGACTCTACTTATATTGATGTGGCTGTTTGTTCTTCTTATTAGGTTTCTAACTGCTTTACCAACGAGAAGTACGTACAATGAGAGATAAACAAAGTTAAAATGTGATATCTTCCATTATTAATTATAATAATATATAAGAGGTATCAACGAATATCTTGAGAAGGATTGAGTTTCTGACTGAGAGGTCAGAGGTTCAATCCTCACAAGGGCCGGGTTTTTTTTAGCAGTGGTTCAGTTTCCCCTTGAACTCAGGGGCGGAACTAGAAAAGTTTTTGAGGGGGTCTACAATTTTTTTACGGAGTCACTAGTTTTAGATGTTTCAGTTATATATAAACGTACATAAAGAAATTTGGTCTATTACTTACTAAATAGCTTTTAATGCAGGCGCGTGTTGCGGTACGACATTGCGAGTAAAAAAAAATAGCCGATTAAAAAAAGGGAAAAAGACGAAACTAGCCGGGTTGACCACGGTTGGACGAGAATGTCCACACTTTTTAAAAAAAAAGACGAGAATGGCCGGTTACACGGTCGCCTAGGACCGTCCATCAACGGTCGTCCGACCGTGCCAAAGAACCAATAAAAATACGCCACCTCATCATTCCACGGTCGGACAAGCCCTTGTTCAAGGTCGTCCGACCGTTCTCCGGGCCCCAACGACCATTCCGACATTCCTACTGCCACGGTCGGTCCGACCGTCTGACACGGTTGTCGGAGGCGCCCCGACCGTGGAATATATCTATTTTTTTAATTTATAAAACCATTTTTTCTACGGTCGTGGTATATATGGTCGTCGACGACTGTTTCTACAGTCGTCCGACCATGTGTAATTTTCTATTTTATTTTTAATTTTTTTAAACAAAATTTAATTTTTTTATTTTTTACTCACTTTATTTCAACTCTATAAATAGGAGGAGGTATGGATTCAACTCTATCAAATTGGAAAAATGTCATCTAGACGAAAAAAAAGAAACACTCGTGAAACCGATTCTGCTTCTAACTCATTTGAAACCATTGACGAAATTTCACCACCCGTTGAGAAACAAGTTTGGAACTTTCAAAGTAAAGAAAATTGGGCTCCAAATGTTTTACGCTTCTTTTATAGTGGTATGGATTTTGTTTTGTACAATTTCTTACATGGGATCCTATACACTTACGAAAGAATTTTGGGGCTCACTTCTTGCGTTGCATGGAAATCCTCGTATAGGAGCAACTTAAGTTTCAAACTTTTGACTTCTTCCTCCAGCATCATCTTCTCTACTTCTATATTTGAAAACTTCAACAACTTAAGTTTCAAACTTTTGACTTCTTCCTCCAGCATCATCTTCTCCGCTTCTAGATTTGAAACCTTCAATTCTAGTACTTGATTTTTCATAGCTAATAATTTTGATTTTGCCTCAAGGTCTTCAACAACGGGAGACGATGCAACATCATCTTTCCACATGAAAAAATTACAATCGGATTTACCCTGAATTTTAAAAAAATTAAGAATAGATTGAAGTTTATTTATATATACATATTAAGAATAGATTGAAGTCTATTAATTTTAATACTTACAGGCCATAGAAAACACCCGAAAAATTCATGACCTGGACGTGTAGTACCATCCCCGGCAACTCTTGAGACTGCAGGAATGTCATGAAAACAACATACATTCCCCTTTGAATCAAGAATTAAAGTCTTGTGTTTTTTGTTAATACTAGTTTTGGATGAGGAAGAACGACTCATGCTTGAACGACTCATTTACATAAAAAATATAGAGAGTTTGAGTTATGTGGTAATGTGTGAAGTTTGTATGGTATTTATAGGTGTAAAAGTGAGAATATTATATATTATATATTATTGTTTGTTTATATAAAAATAAAAATAAAAATCATTTTAATTGTTTAAAATTTAAAAAAAATTTCTTGCCTAAACGGTCGGACGACCGTGGTTTCTCCGACCGCGACCGTGTTCCCCCACGGTCGGACGACCATCTAAAATTTGTTTTTTCGAATTAAAAAAAAAAATTTAACGGTCGTGGCGCCCCCAACACTGTGTCAGACGGTCGAGCCGACCGTCGCAGATAGAATGTTTTGACGGTCGTGCCGACCAGTCGCACCGTCGGGCGACCGTCAAAACAATATACGTGTCAAATATTGATTTGGTGAAAACTCACGGTCGTTCGACCGTGGTTGAGCGGCTAGGACGACCGTGCAGCCGGCTATTCTCGTCCAACCGTGGTCAACCCGGCTAGTTTCGTCTTTTCCCTTAAAAAAAAAGTCTACATGATTTGATAAAAAATTATATACCATAACAATGATAACGATATAATAATAAAAAATAATAGTAAATGACTATAAATGAAGAGAAAAGAAAAAGTAACGCGTGAGAAAAATAAAATGATAAAATGTTTGCCTATTATAAAGTCTATATTTTTATATATTTGTAATGTTTTATTATAAAAGGAGTTTAAGATGAATGTATTTAAAAAGAATGGGTCTATAATAAAAGTAAATAAAAAAGATGTGGAAAATGAAGTACCCTCATTTACTCTCCTCATTTATAGCACTAAAATTAATAAAGAAAGTTGGGAAAAAAAATTGTTGAGCATAAGATTTGAACTTTTACCACTTCAAAATCAAACAAGGGATCTTACCACTAGGCTACTTAATTACTTGTTTTATTTTGTTTTCACAAACTAGGTATTTATTAATTCATCTTCACAATTTTTTTTATAAAAAAACGTTCACATAATTGACACCTTGCGTACGAGGTTGATGGGGTCCACGGGGACCCCCTGGGCCTAATAAGGGTCCACCCCTGCTTGAACTGATGTTTTGGTTGAATGCAGTGTTGATGTACGAGCTTTCTCATAAGGGATCGCGTGCCAGTCATCGTCATCCCATGAATGAAGAGATGATCGGATGGGTGATGTAAATAATGCCTCCGTCAGTGATCTGAAATCGCCTTTTAAAAAAGTAATAGTAAGATGTTAACATATATGGCGGCTCGTTGATTTAAATTACCTTTTTTAAGAGTAATTTTTTTTCACCCGTACTTGTTCATTAATTTGACTCGAGCCCTCAAAATGGACACCTTATCGGCAAGATATATATAATTAGTTTTATACCCTGGCAGATCAATATTTTAATTATAGAAAAACTATATTTGCTTCGTTTTGTCTACTATCTTCGTATCCAAAATAAATGTTTTACTTACAAAATATCTACAACACAAAAAACCAAAAGGCTCAGAAGCATCAACCAGTTATGGTAAACTTGTTTTAAAATTATATTGTTGTTATTTAATATGAGGGAGTTGATATTAATAGAAGAGACTCGAGAAAAAATACGATCGATGAGAATTATTATATATGAAGATCGATATCATGTGACATGGAAAATCTTTATTTATTAAATAGTAGATAATTAACTAATTAAGCATCCTCTTTCTCATAATCTCACATAACCAATCACGAAACAATTTATATTCATAAGAAGAAAAGTCTCGTCAACGCAATTTACAAAGTCGTTTCGAACCATTGGTTTGAATCCAAAAAAAATAATAATACAGAACGATAAAAACAAACAGCCAACTATCAAACATATACATCATATATACGTATAACAAAGACACCAAAATTTAAGAAACAATTGGTCTACATAAGGAGACAACTTACATGCATGGACCCTTGGTACAACTAGTTCACAATATATGCAATTTTTTCAAACTATTAGTTTGGTTCATGTACGTAAGTAGATCGCTAGGTTTTTGTACACATCATCACGCATACGTACGTGTATTAAATATGACGCGTTAAAATGTCTATAAAAAGACTTGATTGATACCATACTTTAATCGCACACAAAATGGCATCTATGTATATGAAATCGACCGTCTTGCTTGCTGTGATCGCTTCTGTTTTCTGTTCCTCCAAGTATGTCTCGCATACTCTTATACTAATGTTTCTTTTATTATAATTTTTGCTCTTACTGTCAATATATATTGTTGATCAGTAACTCTCACCTAGTCATGTTTAGAAATTGGAAGTTTACTACAAACTAAACTGTTTTATTTAAAAAAATAAACAATTTTTTACCACCAAATAATCAAAATAAACATTGAAAAGGGAAACTGCTACTAATTTAGCCGGCGACTTCTTTAGAAAACAAAACATGCTTACAATTTAATTTGTACTATGACTTGTATGTGTTTCATTTTTTGTTTGGTTAAAACGTGCTCTACACGGAAAGAAAACAGAACATGCTTACAACTTATAACTAAAAAATTAGTTACATAGCATCATGACATTAAAAATTCGATCACAAACATATAAAATAAAAACAAAAATCATAACTTTACTTGAAAGCTAGCAGGCGGGCAGATAAAAAAAATCAATTCATCCATACTACAAAAATAATAATAATAGATTATTCGTACCTTAGCAAATTAGCCGTAAAGATAAAAAAAAATCAGTTCGTCCATACTACAAAAATAATAGTAATAGATTATTCATACCTTAGCAAATTAGCAGTAAAAGCAAACGCAAAAGAAATCCAATAAACGTCACGAAAAACCTAAAATTTGTCAATATGGAGTTGCGCCACAATGTAAAGAAGAAATTAAATAGGTAGGAATTGAGTTTTGAGAATATTATACCAAAATAAATAGCTAACCGGTAGTGTTACGCATATCGGTTAATCGGTTTTACATATAGATTCGGGTCGGTTATGGGTTGTTTAACCAACCATTTATTAGGCAAACAATCTGGGCTATGCAAATTAACAACTATGATTAAAACGAATCTTTAATGAAGACTTGAAACCTTCGTTTAAATTTTGTTAATTTCTCTCTTCGATAGTTAAAGGTAACTTTTTTCTTAGCTTATTTCCTCTCCATCCAATATGGGATGCACATATGAAAAGTTGAAAACAACTCAAAGTAGTTTTTTCACAGCTATGAAAATTATATTCTTTCCATAGAAACTAAATTAAGAGTTCTTAAACTTTTTTATGATAGCATTAGAATCTCAGTTTTCTTTTTGCTATTCTCAAAGCTTTTATCATCTATATACTTTATCAAGTATTAAACTTCACGGCCTAAACTAAAGGTTCTTAAAATTTTCAACATATATGTTTGATTCATAACTTATTTAAAAAAAGTCATACCCCTCGTATTTTTTCCATGCAGATGCTTAGATATCTGTTGCATTGCAACCAGATGAAGAATGAAAGCTTCAACATTGATTAATTTTCTTGTCTATATATATAGAATAATTAATACACAACATTATCATAAGGATTACTTTCTCTAGTTCGGTTCGGTTTCGGTTAAATTGGTTAATCAAAATCTTTATAACCATAACCATAACCATAACCGATAGTCAGTTAACCAAAACCTCATAACCATAACCGATCGGTTATGTCTGTCGGTTACCGGTTAAAACCGGTTCGTAGTATATACTAGGTAAAAAGAAAATACAATGAAGTTATTGCTTTATATATATATGAGTTCAAAATTATCTAACGCCTTCATTGATCATATGAACTGATAACATTGATCAAACTCGTTTACACCCCTAGCTAATAAAACTAAAACATATTATTTTGTGCATTGCACAATTTTTGTCAGGAGCTCGTAGTGTAGGAAATCTCTTCGGAAGGACCAAACCGGGCCGAGGCATCGACATCCCTGGTGGAGGCATCGTTCCCAATCCTGAGGCCCTCGTCCCTGGTCGAGGCATCAATATTCCCGGTCGAGGAAATCCTACACATCCAAGAGGTACTGGTGGTTCAGGATTGTATGGTTCAACATATCCTCGTCGTCCTACACGTGAGGATCAGATAATGGGGCTGCTGGTTGGACAATCCCTGGGAAACAAGTATTTCGGATATATAAAGGGCTTTCGTTGGGGATATAAACAGGGAAAGCGTATTCTTTCGATCGCTCATAAGTGTGAAGATTCTATAAAGTTAATCAAGTCACTATGCCCCGAGCCAGAACAAGATTTATCCTTGCCCAAGAGTGCTATCGTTTATTGCATTGTCGAAGTTGCTAACATAGGAAAGTATAAGACGTGTCTCCGAGCATATGAGAGTGGCCAATATCCACAAGAAGCCACTTGCAACCTTGAGAACGTCCAGACGCTTTACCCGGAGTGTAGTACCCCTTGATGTACTTACTACCTATATAGTCGCTCGATCGCCGGCCATGTGATTGCGTTTTTCAGTTTATGTTTCTATATGTACGTTCAATAAAGCTTATATATGTTTGTAATCGTTATGATATTATAATTATTACGTTTATGTTAATTTGGTCAAGTGTAATAATCTAGGCGAGATAATAATATCGACTTCTACTTATTATACTGATCGATGCGTTTGTTAATTTGTTCGCCTATAAGGTTTCTAGCATTATACTTGTGTCGTAATTTATTCATATCCTGTTGGAATTTATGCGTAAAACGATTATGACAATCGTTATACAAACATAAACATTTCACAAGAATAGAAAATAAATGAAAGTCTAACCGAACCGACGATCAAGATACGGAAGTATGATCACGAACAGCAACTCTATCAGTCCCTGCAAAACCAGAAGAACACAGAAACAAAACGAAAGGAACCGGGCTTGTGTTTGACACAATTCCCTTAAACAGATTCGACGTCTGTTCCCAGGGTACACCGGTTCAAAACTGTGTGTACAGCCGGACGAGATACTTGCCTGAAAAAACGGTCGGAATGAAGCTGTAGACGGAGATCAGCAGCAAGACGTTGGAATGTAATTTTCTGTGTGTTTCTTTCTGCCCACAACTCGTGTTCTTATACACGTAAACTGGGCATACGAAGTGAACATCATTAACCAGTAATGAATGATCGATTTATGTCCATTAATCCGTAATGAATGATCAGGTTTGGAAAGCCAAAAGTCATTTCTAGAATCATCTTAAAAATGGTTCGAAAATTAACAAAAAACATGTCGTCCACGGACACATGTTTCGGAGCTGCATTCGTGTCCGCAGGTCGCGCGGGCACGAGTTCAGAATTTCGACCCGATTAGCCATTTTTTGCACCCCCCCCTGCGCGAGGGTATGAGCTAAAGTAAAACATGACACAAGTGATATCTAGAGCTTTGAGGTTTATCCTTATAAACCAATTCACCTTTTGTTCCCACACCAATGTGGGATAGCTCACATCACATTTTCCAAACTTGAACAAACATTCTTTTGAGATAAACATCTCATTCACACACATTTTCCAACAATCCCCCACATGAATGGAGGTTGATCTCAGAAGTAACTTAATCCCGATCGAATTTCAACAGTCGAATCTTGCATACGATAGGTAGGTGTTACCCTTTGAACCTTCGCTCATGAAACACACTTAGTCTACTGGCTCTGAGTAGGCGGCGATGCCTTTGAACTCGTCTGCCGTTTGTGTAGGCGACAATGTGCTTCACACAAGACTCTCCTTGACAACATCAAGTCCTCATAGTTATGTTCGTTATGGTCATGAACATTAGCCTGGTTCTGCGAGAGCTCTTAGGTATTGTGCCCCCTCTCAATACCCTTCGAAGCGACCCCCACTTCTCTCTCACATAGGTGATTCACCACGTGTGGCTGCCTCAGCTGAATCATTAAAAGCCATATGCTTAACCTCGTACTTGTCACTTTTAGGAATGGACTAGGAGATGTATTGATTCCAATTATACATCCCCTTCTTAAAGTGCGTGAAGTTATCAATTCTTCCCCCACAGTGACCTCACTAGTTCATACAATTAGGTTGTCCTATTGAACTCAGATCTTGGGATCTCCAGTCAACTGAGTTAGGTTTTCCTTCATATGAACTTTAATCTTTCAAGGGCTTCAGTCACATTCCCATGGACGACGTCCGGACTAACTCTCTACTTAGGCCTTTTTTGTCAGCGGATCCGCAATATTATCCTTTGACTTCACATAGTCAACAGTGATAATTTCAGTAGAGATTAGTTGTCGTACCGTATTATGTCTACGTCTTATATGTCTATTCTTACCATTATACATTGTGCTATGAGCTCTGCCAATTGCCGATTGGCTATCACAATGTCTACATATGGCCGTTGCCGGCTTAGGCCATCTTGGTATATCCTCAATAGACGTAGCCATTCTGTCTCTTCACCAGCTTTATCTAAAGCGATGAATTCTGCTTCCATCGTGGATCTACAATAACCTTTTGTTTTGAAAATTTCCACGATATGGTTGCACTTCCAAGTGTGAATACATATTCACCCGTTGCTCTGGAATCATTTGTATCAGATATCCAATTTGCTCTGGAATCATTCGTATCAAGTATTGTATCAGATATCGTATCAGATATCCAACTTGGATCACAATGTCCTTGAATCACTGTTGGATATCTGTTATAGTGCAACCCGTGTTCCTTTGTGTACCTTAGGTACCTAAGTAACCTGATCACACAACTCCAATGAGTTGAACTTGGATTACTCGTGTATCTACTTAGCTTGCTTACAACGTATACTAAGTCTGGTATACTACAACTCATCAGATACATCAGACTGCCAATAATTCTTGAGTACTCTAAACAGGCTCTCCTCTGTTCTTAGCTAGATACTAACACGTGTCAGTTTGTAGTTCTAGCCACATTAGAGTCATTTGCAAAAACCATTTACAAAAGCTATTTGCCATTCCCATAACTTCTCAAGAATTTTAGTCCACATAGTGGGTTTGACTTTAAACAAATCCACTTTCAGTTCATGTGTTTTTGAATTTCCAAAACCACATTTGTCATTCCCATGTCTTTCATGTCAAATCTTACATCCAAGACGTCCTGACATTACTTACATCAATGAGCATATCATCTGCATGGGAGCTAGCGGATTTTTCCCTGGGATGCCAACCACTAGATGGTTCCACAATTCATCAAACCAACCAAGATAATTTGATTGCAATCAAGATTTATAATCTTGATCTTGCAGTAAGTACCCTTTGTGACCACATTATAGTCTTTCCAAGGTGAACACATCCTTATGACTATTATGTACTCCACTTAGTCATATGATTTCAATCCTTATTGCCAAACATATATATCAAATGCAAGCCACCCCCACATTTAAGTGTCATTGGATGACATCCAAATAGGGTGATGAAAAGTTCTCCCTTTCTCTATGGTTATGCCATTTCAACCATCACACTGGTTGTTTCTCAAATGGTCTCTCTCCCCATATTGCATGCACTTTGATAAACTTTATGTGACATCACTTATGATCACACTTTGAACAATAAATGTATCATTACGTTCCGTAAGTTCAACTCATTATATATATTAGCTCACGAGTGCTTTAGAGTTGATGTAAGCAACACATGCTTTTCCCATAAGTATGTTCACACAAGCATCTCATACTTAGAATAATTCTAAGTTAACCTCTAGCATAATTCTAGAAATTGTGGAAGACCCACATGAGTCCGGAACCACCTTTCCGGAAGAACCGCACGATTCCGGAACAACTTATCCGAAAGACCACACAAGTCCGGAACAACCTGTTCGAAAGAACCAGTGGTCCGGAAGAAATCAAATTGCTATAGGCATCGAAAACTAGGTAATATCAACTTTAATGATCTAGTCATTCAAGTTTTCCATAGTTTATATCATGTTCCTTAAACCGAATGTAGATTGCATTTGAAATTTGTCTATACACAAAACGAGTATTGTGTTAATGTGTGTCTTGAATGTTATAGTTGATTAATCTCAACAGAGCATCACAATCAACCAAGTGCTAGTCTAGCATGCTTTAGACTGCAATACGTTAGCAAGTGAACAGAAGATGCATCATTCTGATTCATCACAACCTCAATGGATATCACAATATCCATTTCCCACATTCACACATTCATTTAGACAAATTCGTGAGACTAGACCAATATCATTGTGTACGTCTCATATGTATGTTTCAAAACCATACATAAACTATTATTCGGTTTTAGGATCATAACCTATTTGCCTTAAGTACGTATCCAAAACACCAATGAAACTCGAAGGCCTCATCATGAGCATTAATTCGATTAAATTTGGTGAGTGCATTCATAACCAATATGAATAAACCCAGGATACACTCACTAGGTTTTGAGATGTTCAAACAAATTGACACTCAACAACCCATTGCACACGCGGTGCATCATCCCTTGTTTTCTAGAACTATTCATTTTAGGATACTCTCCCAAACGAATACCAAGTCATCAAATAGTTCAACAACATTGAGGTGGTAGACGCATCTACTTGACCTTCATAAATCTCCGAAGATTTATAATTTACAATACCATATATTGTAATCCATAACAGCAAATCTTGTATTCATACTTCACAATTCACACTGTGCATCCGTATTATGTTGAACACATCAACACTACAAGATATACCATTTCGTGTATTTTAATACACTTTATCATCTACCATTGTGTGGGGTGTTACATATATGATTTACATGTTTAATTTAACTCACAGATGCAACTGACTTATTGCACTATCTAATTGGAAATAATTTGAGTAAACGTTTGTATTGTAAATCTCAAACATCAAAGCAACAAACTATTTTATTAAAATAATTTCAAACCATAAATCATAAACACTTATTCCAAAACATAACAAAGTCTTATTTAAACCAATTATTTCATAACGAAATAAAGTCTTATTTAATTAAAACATAAAATCATATAGTGTTGCTATCCCCAACACTCTCGTCATCAGATATCTCGATGACCTCTTTAACATCACTCCAAAGAGTTAAGCGATGTAGTCCTCCTACAACAGTTCCTACAGCATGGAACTTAACCGAATTCTGATGACGAAACATTCTCCACGAATTCGTTGATGCAAATAATATCGAGTAACCATCGATATTCAACTTGCTCACAGAGATAACATTCTTCTTGATGCTAGGCACATGGAAAACATCTTCTAAGGTAAGGGTACATCCTGTAGACACTTTTAATTCTACAGTCCCGATCCCAATCGCCTTTTGTTTAGTGCCATCTAGCATCATTATGCGATTTTTGATAGCACGATATTCCTTAAAGGAATAACGATTAGAGCATGCATGAATTGTTGCTCCAGACATTATAAACCACCCTCGACAGGCAATCACTCGAGTCACACCTGACATTGAAGGAGTGAATCCTAAGATATTTCCGTGAGTCCTATCTTGAGGTACTCCCTCAATGGCACTCCACGTACTTATCTCTTCATGTCCTCGTTTCATTTTGAACAAATCTGCTCAAAGCAACAACACCAAGTTGTTATACATCTATAATTTTTATATAGATATACTTTAATTAAATAAATTTGAAAACAACACCAAGTTGTTTTTCTCAATTGCTATTTATCACAAGATTAGCAATGGGATTCAACGAAATTTAACACCTTGTTAAATTCTTGTGATGACCCGTTACAAGGGTTGTAAACATAATAGAGCAAAACCCTTTTATTAATAAATAATATTAAAATATTAAATTAACAATGGTCATCACCATCACATTAAGACACGTTCTTAATTACATCATCAAGGCACGTTCTTAATTATATCATCAAGACATGGTTTAATTACAACTTTACATAAAGTTCGGCTTTTAAAACTTCGTCATTTGTAGCACTCATGTTGGACAATAATCTTTATAAATCATTTATACGTTCGGTATAAATTGTCCAGATTCAAAACCCACGTTCGAGCCACAAACGAACAAAATTGGAGATTAAAACATTTTAAACAAATTGTACACAATATGTGAATTTAAAACCATTCTCCAATAACATTCATAAAACGTTTTTATACCACAATAGTATAAATCAAGAAATCAGAGATTGCTTCACAGATCGTCAGAATCTGTTTAAGTTTGTTGGAATTTATGCGTAAAACGATTATGACAATCGTTATACAAACATAAACATTTCACAAGAATAGAAAATAAATGAAAGTCTAACCGAACCGACGATCAAGATACGGAAGTATGATCACGAACAGCAACTCTATCAGTCCCTGCAAAACCAGAAGAACACAGAAACAAAACGAAAGGAACCGGGCTTGTGTTTGACACAATTCCCTTAAACAGATTCGACGTCTGTTCCCAGGGTACACCGGTTCAAAACTGTGTGTACAGCCGGACGAGATACTTGCCTGAAAAAACGGTCGGAATGAAGCTGTAGACGGAGATCAGCAGCAAGACGTTGGAATGTAATTTTCTGTGTGTTTCTTTCTGCCCACAACTCGTGTTCTTATACACGTAAACTGGGCATACGAAGTGAACATCATTAACCAGTAATGAATGATCGATTTATGTCCATTAATCCGTAATGAATGATCAGGTTTGGAAAGCCAAAAGTCATTTCTAGAATCATCTTAAAAATGGTTCGAAAATTAACAAAAAACATGTCGTCCACGGACACATGTTTCGGAGCTGCATTCGTGTCCGCAGGTCGCGCGGGCACGAGTTCAGAATTTCGACCCGATTAGCCATTTTTTGCACCCCCCCCTGCGCGAGGGTATGAGCTAAAGTAAAACATGACACAAGTGATATCTAGAGCTTTGAGGTTTATCCTTATAAACCAATTCACCTTTTGTTCCCACACCAATGTGGGATAGCTCACATCACATTTTCCAAACTTGAACAAACATTCTTTTGAGATAAACATCTCATTCACACACATTTTCCAACAATCCCCCACATGAATGGAGGTTGATCTCAGAAGTAACTTAATCCCGATCGAATTTCAACAGTCGAATCTTGCATACGATAGGTAGGTGTTACCCTTTGAACCTTCGCTCATGAAACACACTTAGTCTACTGGCTCTGAGTAGGCGGCGATGCCTTTGAACTCGTCTGCCGTTTGTGTAGGCGACAATGTGCTTCACACAAGACTCTCCTTGACAACATCAAGTCCTCATAGTTATGTTCGTTATGGTCATGAACATTAGCCTGGTTCTGCGAGAGCTCTTAGGTATTGTGCCCCCTCTCAATACCCTTCGAAGCGACCCCCACTTCTCTCTCACATAGGTGATTCACCACGTGTGGCTGCCTCAGCTGAATCATTAAAAGCCATATGCTTAACCTCGTACTTGTCACTTTTAGGAATGGACTAGGAGATGTATTGATTCCAATTATACATCCCCTTCTTAAAGTGCGTGAAGTTATCAATTCTTCCCCCACAGTGACCTCACTAGTTCATACAATTAGGTTGTCCTATTGAACTCAGATCTTGGGATCTCCAGTCAACTGAGTTAGGTTTTCCTTCATATGAACTTTAATCTTTCAAGGGCTTCAGTCACATTCCCACGGAAACTCAAGGTACCATTTAATTTTGGGGACCAAAATTCCTTTAACAGGAGGAGAATGTGGCGACCCTAAAACTTTTGCTTTCTTTCCCCAGCAATGACGACAGCTGAAACTGCGAATGCTACTACGCAAGAATAATTTTCGGGACGAAAATTCCAATTACAAGGGGAT
>JBCNJP010000014.1:28640058-28780323 GCA_039602395.1 Deinandra increscens subsp. villosa | reverse complement strand
TATGAATTAAAGTTCAATAAAAATGTCATCACATGTTACCTAATTATATTGTGACCATCAATTTCTAAGACGATTGAGTATTAACCAAAAGAAAACGAGTCAAAATACATATTGTCCACAAAAAATGCCTAAAAACCGGAAAAGTTTCGAAAAAGTTGGGAACTAAAGGATATGTGAAGTAGGATTTGCCAAACCTTTTGCAATTACATGTCAATATAAAATCACTTTTATACATCTATCATGTGAAAAGTTGGCTTCAATATCTAACACAACCTTTTTGAAACAAAACTAACCCGACATAATCATAGCGTTTCAAACTATTGTAACTTGAGCAATATTTAAAAAGGGACGGATTTTTTTTATTTTTTTGGAACGGCAAAAAGGGATGGAATTATTGAAGGGTTAAGTTGATGAAATTGGGGACATAAGTTGACAAGCCGGTCAAAGTGAATTAAGTTTCCTAATTCTTTACAACTAGTATGGAATATTATGTGATCGATTTTAAGTTATTTTCTAAGTAATAAGTACGAAAGTTATTCACTTTATAATTGTTTGTTCTTGATTTGTTGATTTGGAACTTGAATGATAACCATCTAAGTGATAAGTAAGTGTTAGTAAAGCCCTCGCAAAAACACCAAAAAGATACATATTAGTTCGTCAAAATAAGGACAACAAAATAATTTACATATATAGAGTCATAGAAAAATTTCTCCAATCCTCCTATGTGATCGCCAAATTTTTTGCTCGATTAGTGATCCAGCGATGCGAGATAGTCTTGCCTGCCATAAGCTCCAACATGTAATAACTATGATTTCTTGAATTATTTTCTTTCTTTTAGGTTCGCCATGTATTGTTTCATGAAATTGCAACAAATCATTCACGGAGAAAGCAAAGATTGGAGTGTTTTCACCCAAACGGAAATATGTTGCCAAATGATGCAGGAGAGAGAGCAAGTTGTTAAAAGATGTTCAATAGTTTCTTCTGGTTCCAAACATATCGGACAAGAGGTGGTTGAGACCATAACACCTCTTTTCGTCAATTGTGTGAACGTGGGTACTCTATCCATTGAGGTCCGCCACATGAAGATATTGATTTTGATGGGGATCCAATTATTTCATACATGTCCGAAAGAGTTTAACTTGAGTATTGATGTATTATTTGATCATTCAATAAAATAGTAATTTCTTATAGATTTACTCTTGGTTATCTTTTCATACTTCCACTTTATATTGGCATTTATCAAAACTTGTAACTTTTTTTTTTTTAAAAAAGAAACAAGCATCCTAACGTCTATTTTAAAAAGTTAATTTGGGTCCAAACATGTTAGGTTTGCATGGTGAATTACAAATACAACTTTGACATCATGCATCATGTCTCATATCCTCTTTATATATAGCTAACATATACCTCCTAGCTCATTGATTCAAAACACCATCTCCTTTCTTCACACAACCCTACAAATTAACCTACCTCTCTTCACCATCACCACCACCACCACCACCACCCACAACCACCGCCACCCGCCGTGACGGTGCAAACAGCCCACCACCCACAACATGTCTAAACACACTAATCTTGTTATCAAGATTCTCATAACACTCATATTAGGCTGCAACTTCCACAAAAACAAAACCTTTTCTGCATCAAATCATCTCAACCACACAATTACCATCACTTCATTGATGAAAGATATAAAACTTGATGGTGATCTTAGTTTCCACAACATCCACCATGCATCCAAAGATTTTGGCAACAGATTCAGTTTCCTCCCTGCAGCTGTCCTATACCCTAAATCAGTCTCTGATATCTCGAATCTCGTAACCTACATATTCCAAATGGGACCCACATCAAGTTTAACAATCGCGCCACGTGGTCATGGTCACTCACTTGAAGGTCAAGCCCAGGCTCATCAAGGGGTGGTCATAAACATGGAAACACTAGGGAAATCTCAAGAAATGCATTTTCATATTAGCGCGAATATGAAAACGCCTTTTGTTGATGTTTCAGCTGGTGAACTGTGGATTAACATCTTGCATGAGAGTTTAAAACATGGGTTTGCGCCAAAATCATGGACCGATTATCTTCATCTAACCGTTGGTGGCACTTTATCTAACGCGGGGATTAGCGGACAAGCTTTTCGACATGGACCTCAGATTAATAATGTATACCAGCTACAAGTTGTTACAGGTACTGTTATAACAATTATACGTGTGTCAGTTGCAAAAAAATTGAAGATTTTGTTATATATATATAAAGATTTTTCAAAACTTTATTCGATCAAATAGTAATAAGTTTGGAATTTGGAAAGATATGGCAATTGGCAATGCCTTGAAGACAAACTGATGAGAAAGTACAAGTATAGGAAAAAAATGGCCAGATGGGTATTTGATAAAGACCATTCTTGAAGGGTATAATGGTAAATTCAAGGTCAATACCATGTAAAACCAATATCCCCTCTTATTTTTTTATGAAAAAAGCTTATATCATTTAAATTTAATACATTAAAATTCCTTAACTTATAAAAAGTAAGAAAAAAAGTTAATAAACTGATTTTATATTTAAGTCCTTAAATTTGTGTTAACTTTTAAATTGGTAAACTTTGGTAAAATGATAATTTTCTTTAAAATATTATAACATCCTGTTTAAACAAATTTAGAGAATTTAATATACGAAATATAGTTTATTGATTTTTTTTTGTGTATTTTCTTACAAGTAGAAAAGTATATTCGGTATTAAAAATCATTGTTTAATTCTAAATTTTATAGGGACGGGAGAAGTAGTTACATGTACAGAAAACAAGAACTCTGATCTATTTTATGGTGTTCTTGGAGGACTTGGGCAGTTTGGCATCATTACACGAGCTCATATTGCGCTTGAGCCAGCACCGAAAATGGTATAAAATGATTAATAGTTTCTGTTCGAGATCCTAACATAAAGAATGTTGTTAAACTCTATTGAAATATCTTGATTTTGATCAGGTGAAATGGATGAAAGTTCTTTACATGGATTTCGCTACATTTACAAAAGATCAAGAACAACTAATATCGTCGAATGGTTCATTCGATTACGTAGAAGGATTTGTTTTGATTAACCGAAACGGGCTCCTTAATAACTGGCGATCATCTTTTAAAAATAAAGATCCTGCTCAAGCTAGTGGCTTTGTTTCTGAAGGGAAAACAGTTTTCTGTCTGGAAATTGCCAAGTATTTTAAGCAAGAAGATATGGATACCATTGACCAGGTGATTTGATAAAAAAAAGCTTACAAAAAGATGACAATGACAATGGGCTAATAAGGTGGGTTAGGTAACGGGTCAAAAACGACTAACTTAGTATTAGTCAGGTGGGGATGAAAAATTTTGTCCAAAATTTTAACTTTAAAAAAAAAATTAGTTTGTTAAATATGATTAATTTACATGGTGTATGTATTTAAGATAAATTTTGTTTTGACTATTTGTTAAAGCTTGTAACACCTTTGGTCCAGAAGCTTAAATCAATTGCAAAAACTATAATATTTTAAATAAAAATGATTTATGAGGTTTTATGCATTAAAAATACACTTTTGGTAATTTTTGACCATCTGACCTGTTAAATCTTTTATTTGACCCGTTACAGATAACACCCATCAAATGTAGCGCGCCTGTACTAATTTTGGTATCTTTTTTGTTCATATGCAGAAAGTTGAAAACTTACTATCCAAATTGAATTACAATGAATCCACACTCTTCATATCAGAAGTGTCTTATGTGGAGTTTCTGGATAGGGTGCATGTTTCTGAGATGAAACTGCAAGAAAAGGGGTTATGGGATGTTCCTCACCCATGGCTAAACCTTCTTGTTCCCAAAAGCAAAATCCACAAATTTGCTGATGAAGTTTTTGGGAAAATTCTAACTGATACCAGCAATGGACCTATACTTATCTACCCAGTTGACAAGTCAAGGTAACATAAAATGGTAAATCAAATTTGTCAAATTTCTATTCTAACAATTTTTCTATGTTGTTACTATGTAACTGACTTTTAAAAACTTCTAGGTAGTGTAATGAGACACGCGAGTTGATGAGATTGATGACATGACAACTAATATGTGGAAGCGTGTCTAAAACAGAGTTTTCTTTAGCCTAAATTAAAAAAAAAAATCAACTTTTAGACATTTTTGTAAAAGGTATAAATAGATATTTCTGTAAAAGGGTATAAATAGCTTATTTTTGTACAAGGTATAAACAGACATTTTTGTAAAAGGGTATAAATTGCTTAGTTTTGTAAAAGGGTATAAATAGCTTATTTCCCTACTGAAAAAAAAAAACAATTTCCATTCTGTTTTTAAAAACCAACTTTTTAAAGCTTAAAACCATCAAAGTATCAATTTGTAACCAACTTTCAAAAACTTATGTTGGTTACTTTTTCTGTAAGTTGATCTGATGGTGACACCTTCATTTTGGTGTGTGTGTACATTTGTTGTAGGTGGAATACTAAAACATCAATGGTGACTCCAAAGGAAAATGTGTTCTATCTAGTGGCATTTCTATCATCAGCAATGCCATCTTCAACACGAACCGATGGCTTAGAATACATTCTAAGTCAAAACAAAAGGATTCTAGAAGTATGTGAAACTGCAAACCTCGAAACCAAACAGTATTTGCCACATTACAAGACACAAGAGCAGTGGAGAAAACATTTTGGTGGTCAATGGGAAGATTTTCTTAGAAGGAAATTGAAATATGACCCTTTAGCAATACTAACTCCAGGACAAAGAATCTTCCAAAAAGAAATTGCCTTTTTATGACAAGTTACCGTTTGTAAGAATGATGCCATAAAAAGCTATTAACTGATTAAATAGTACATATTAATTGGAAACATTTTGTAGTTTTCCATCATTTTAGTTTTAGTGGTTTCAACTGGAAATTATAATTTCCAGATGATAAATTAATAATAATAGTAACTGTATATAATTACAACTTATATTCTATATAACTAATCAAATTTTGTTTCATCAGATTGCTTAGGTAGGTTCTAACCATGCAAATATACAGACCATAGGCACTCGACCCGTTTAACCCATTTTAGTTTTAGTTAAATTGTTATTACTTTGAGAAAACATATAACCCAAATAAACCAGTATATTGATATAGATTCTTGTTTAAATTTTACCTTTTTTTAACCCGATCAAACCGTAAAGATCTTTAATCAAACCAACTGATCCAGGTCCATTAAGCTGTGTCTGCTGTTGGTAAAACACCCTTAAACAGCTATCTCTTTCAATCAATTTTTCTAGAAGAAACACTGCTGCATTAACAATTTAGAAAAAAAGGTAAAAATCCTGTTGAATGACAAATTGCCAAATGGATAAAATTTAATAACTATTTTGGTATATGTGAAACATGTCGAATGGGTCCGCAGTAGCCTAGCTAACGTGTATTCAAATGCTTATAACGTCCTAACTCCTAAGTCACTTCATTTAATACTATTACATTAATAAAATAGTTTTGGGTATAATGTTATATAGATTAATCATTCACAAAACTGAAAAAAATTGGACAAAAAGCATTGATGGATCAGCCCACCCATTCGACCAGCACATATTGATTATCCATTTTGACCTGTTACCAAACCAGCCGTAAACCCACCAGACGCCACCTCTACTTTGGAGACTGGGGATTAAATTTTCCGTAGGAGCACAAATGCGAGTTAAAATTCACTCTTCTATGAGTTTATCATTTAAATCTCTGTTCGCCTGCGCAACATGTTCACATACCTGATGTACTAGACTTAACTTAAATAACGGCCTAATAATCGGAAACCTTTATTTCGACATAACTTCTACAAAATTTGGGTCCAACAAATTCTCAGGCGAAACTAAATTGGTATGTAACTGTGAATTTTCTCCATCACCGGGGGAGGGAGTGGTGGCATTGCCATTAAATCTGTATCTTTAGCTTTATCTGTATATTTATCAGTATCAACTGCTTGTAAAACATTCCTAACTGCCTTCCGAGGTTGTTTCTTGCCAATTTTTCTAGAATAAACTGCCGACGTTGCATCAATAGCATTCGACGTGCCATTGATCTCGTTAGTTGACAAAGATGTTTCTTTTGATAATCTTGTCTGTACCGATGAAATTAATGAACTGAAAACGCCAGATTCCCTTAATCCTTGTATAATCACCTGTTAACAGGTTAAAGATTAGCTTAAATAATTTGGGTCAATTTGGTTGAACACGTCAAACACGTCGAAATTCATCCAAAGGCTGGGTTTTAGTGTTTAACAACTCCTGAATCATTCTATTTGGATAAACAGGTCACTAATGAATCAATATATCAATTTGACCAAACTATCAAAAGACACATAACAAATAGTACGGTTTGCCCTTAGTAACGAAAATGAAAGTTGAGAGTGTTGTTGGCCAAATTCATGCTACGGATTATTACCAGCCTGTAAACCATGGTTTGGTTTATTATTATCCAATTTGCGTTATTTATAAAACAATTAACAAATACAGTTCATGTGGATCTTTTCATTTCAACCTCCTCCATACGCAAAATTTCCATTTTGCCACCTCCGATGTGTGTGTGTGTGTGTGTGTTGGAAATTGTATTATTTACCATAGGAGCATAAATGCGAGTTAAAATTCCCTTTCTGATGAGTTTCTTATTTAGATCTTTGTCCATCCATACAACATGCTTGCGGTACCTAAAGAATAAAACATTAAAATAATAGCTAAGTTGCAACCATAAGATTCCTTTTTGACGTTGAAGAGTATTTTAGACATTTGATTAGTAGTAAACCATGATATTAACTGAAACACATTATCTCCTCCGTTCAGTCATTTGTGATAATATGACTTCAAACTGTTCAGTTTGTTAAGAAATATGAACCATAGATAAAAAAAATATTAAGCGGTTTAGGTTTTGTTCTTGTAATAATTTAGTGTTTTACTTCATGTATCTTCGATATAGTTATAAATGTTCATCAAAAATCAAAGTGAAAACTAAAAGAATGTGTTTTGACTTCAGAAAGTCAAAGAACAACTGTTCTAGAACTAGATTCTAATTGCTTGGATTTGGCAGATGTCATGAAAATTTCTTGCAGCAGATAAATTGAAATTATGAAGAAGAAAATAAAGGAAAATTTCTTACCATTTTAGCATCTCTTCCTCTGTTGCAGTTGAAGCAATTATAAAAGCCTGCAGTAAATCACACTCATACGGATTAGTTTATAGCATATGATAGATAATGAGGCCAAATAACTTGCACTTGTGAACCATTTGTATCCATGTATATCACCTAGATTATAAAAGCAAGCAAGTAAATAATAACATACTCACAGCTCTGTCAAATTCCAACATGAAGCATCTTTTAACTTCTTCTTTAGTAGGCTTGCAGCCACAACGATCACGCCTTGATGTCAAATCTGAAAACTTGGTGTAGGTGTAATGCAGAACCGCAGCATCATCAAATTTTATCTCACTAAATACATACATCTAATTAAGTTACTAATATAAGTAGTTATGGATGGTCTAGAGGTGGAAACCTGGGTGGGCTGTGTAACAAGTTAAAACAGGTTTGTGATAGAAAAGGTCAGGTTGTGTTGAGTACTTGGGTTGGCCTGCCAACAATTATTTGCCTTATTATCTAGTCTTTTATATGTAATTATGCCTTAATGATGACCAGGAAAAAATATTATCAAAAAATAATGATAAATCCCAATAAAACTATCCAGGATGTTGAATGCATTACTTAACTTTCAATCTATATGTGAATCGTTCCCTTAGTTAAATCTTTTTTATTTAGCTTTTTGACCCGTTTGAGATAAAACACGACTCAAGTCGACCCATTTGTAAGTAAATGGGTCAAAATAAGCACCTCTAAGTTAATGTGTTCTAAAAGAGTGAAGAATGGAAAATTTTCATACTTTGGATGTTTCCTATAATTATTCCATCTATGTGCACCGTTTGGACGCAAATGCTGTTGTACACGAGCAGCAGATTTTCCATTTCCGTAAGTCAAAAAGTAATTTGGATTACCACGAGTTGAGTCTTTGTAATTCCCAAAATATGTTTCCTTCATAAGGTGGTCAAAATTCTTTTTGAACATTGAAATCTGAAGAAAAAAATACGATTATGCATTTCACATGTTCTTAATGTTTTCATTATAATGTATAACCTTATATTACCTCACTAAAAGGTTCTTGAATGTCGTCTCGTTCAATACTGCTCTCCTAAGCCAATTAGGGAAAATCAAATAAGCTTTAGAAAAATTCAACTAAAAAGTAGAAATGAAGTACTAAAAATGTCACTTGAAAACTTACATAATTTGGAAAAACAACAGCGTCAACATTTTCAGGGACATTTGATAAAAGCTGTCTGAGAGAGTACTCACGAGTGCCAGATGGATAAACTAACTCGTCTGAATCCAGATGAATAATCCACTCCATATGAGCTTCCTTGAAAGAAATAGACAGCATCAAGAATTTCATAGAGTTTTTTATGTTTAGAGCTACACATTAATGAAAAAACACAGAAAGAAATTAGAAAAGATCATACCCGTGCCATAACAATAGCCATTTCCATATTAAGTGATTGTTTGACAAATAATTCATAGTTGCATGGTTTGTAGAAGAAGTTTGACAACCATGTCTCATTCCATATCCGACTGAAGATTCAAAATAGGAGTCAAAAGAGTTCGATAGGGTTATTCAATAGAATAGTAGTTATTAGAAATTCATAAATAATAAATGAAACATAGCCAACCTCTTGGCTTGTTTTTCTTCAAGTTCTTTTGTTCTATGTATCAGGCTCACCTTCTGAAATAACATGGATATAAATTATATCCTATAAGAAATCTAAAAGTTAAAAGAGACTGAAATGAAGAAAAAAGCTAAGACTCACCGGAATGGACTCAAGAACTTTAGAAACATGTGGTGTTGCAGCGTGTCCTTCCACAAACAAGAAGAAGTTTGTAACACCAATAACTTTATGATAATAAATCCATGGTAATAGTTGCTCTAAACCAGCAGAAGTGCTTGAAGTAATGCATATCTGCCATTCAACAGTTTACAGAAAACACTACTTAATCTTGTGGAGTCTTAACATCCCTAAAGTAGAGCCAAATCACAACTCTCATTTACAATTTACACAGCTTCAAAGCAGTGAACAATCAGAGGGTGTTTAGAATCGCTTACTAAAACTGTTTTATTTGCTTATGGTCTTTTGATACAGCTGATTACCAATTTCAAGTGTTTCAATAACAGCAAACTGGTTGTTGTCACCATAGCATCATGCAATCACACTAAAACTTAACATCCAAGTCACATAAACACTGAGCCATAGAAATTTATTAAGTTGATTTATTTCTGTTCTCAGAGTCATTCAAATGGTGTTCTTATTCGATTATATCTATCGACACATCTGATAACCAGTTTTGAATGTTTAGAAAACAGCAAACTGCATGTTGTCACCATATCATCACACAATCAGACTAAAACACATGCTTCTGAAGCTGAAAAATCAACATCCAACTCACATTAACGCTAAGCAATTCAATTCATTAACTTAATATATGTTCTCAGAGTCATTTCAAATGGTGATCTTATTCTATTATATCTATAGCTTACCTAAATCTCAATCTAATATACTGCAATACAAACGCAAATTATAAAACCCTAAATATTGGATCCTATATTGTACGTAAACATCATGAACAATTGAATTCCGCTAACAATCAATCCAACATTCAAATCAAACACATAATCAACAGATGCAAACGATTGATGTATACCTTAGGTTTTAGATCAGATTCGTAATCGAACTTCCAATCCCTAAAGTACGGAAACGTAACAGACCGGCTTTGTCCCAAAGCATCGACGCAACTCGGTGACGTACGGATTGTGACCTTAGAGGAGGATGCGGTAGTATCCATGCCAGGAAAATCGAAGCGATCCAATTCAGACCAGCGGATTGTAGGATCGCCGATTTCTCCACGCCATTGGAGGACGAATGCGAGTGCTGCTAGAGAGAGGGGGAGGAGTGTGAGTAGGAGTAGGACTCTGGAATTGAAAACGTGATAAGATTGTGATTGTGATAGTGATGATGAAGATTGAGTGTGCTTGATCGGTGGATATAGACCTGCCATTGATGATGATCGGAAATTGGGGAGTTAAGGTTTGAGAATCATGATGCAGAGGCGATGATGGCGCGTTTCAGTAGTTTGCTTGTGTGGAAGGAGCGAGTGTGCTACGAGAAAACCGTTTTATAGTTGGTGGCTTGGGTACGATCCGTGTACCACACGGACTTAATCGTTAAAAATTTAATTCATTATTCACGTTAAATATTCACATAAAAAATTATTTCAGTATATGATATTGTAAAATTAATCATCACTACGAGGAGTATAAAAAGATCGATTCATAAGTTTTTTAAACTCTTCAGCTGATTGCAAATCCATACCAGATGAAACGTAATTATTTGATTTTGTTTTTCAAACTATTATGTATTAGTTATAGATATTATTCATTGTATGGTATATGATAATATAGGGGTGCGTTGTATATTTATCTAGTCTATATATAGAGCATGTAATGTTTAATAATAATTAAGGAAAATACATTT
Organism: Deinandra increscens subsp. villosa; assembly: GCA_039602395.1. Classification (NCBI taxonomy): domain Eukaryota; kingdom Viridiplantae; phylum Streptophyta; class Magnoliopsida; order Asterales; family Asteraceae; genus Deinandra; species Deinandra increscens. Next base: position 28,769,722 of record JBCNJP010000014.1, on the reverse strand, counting down.
ACTTTCATGGTATCAGAGCTAAAGGTTTCTAAACCCTAATTTTTCTTCCAAACTGTCGACCTTCTTTACGTCAGGCTAGGGCCGGCTTATTCTGCGCACTCGACTCCAAACAATAGCCCCCATTCATCTTCCGTTTGTTGAGTCAGTGTCTAGTACTTTATCCAGTTTTGATATTATTCATTGTGATCTTTGGACTTCTCCTGTGTTAAGTAAAAGTGTTACAAATATTATATGGTTTTAATTGATAATTTTTCTAATTTTGTTTGGATATATCCTTTAAAATTCAAATCTGAAATTTTTCCCACATTTGCTAAGTTTCACAAACTCATCCAAACTCAATTTAATAAAACCATTAAATTGTTTCAATGTGACTTGGGAGGATAACTTGACAATCGCGAGTTCCACAAATTTGCGGCTGATCACGGCCTTGTATTTCGTTTCTCTTGCCCTCAGACTTCGTCTCAGAATGGCAAAGCCGAACGGATGATTCGTCGCCTTAACGACATCATCCGTGCCCTCCTAATGCAGGCGAATCTTCCACCTCCCTTTTGGGTGGAAGCTCTTCACACTGCCACATATTTGCATAATATTCTTCCAGTGAAATGTTTATCTTTAGTTTAAGTTATATATATTAACACAAACTGCTTGGTTAAGGTAGGGAAGAGGTAGTTGGGGGGGGGGGGGGGGGGTAGGGAACTGCAACTGTAGCACAAAAATAAAATTATTCCTTAAACCTCTACTTTAAGTAAAGGTAGGGGAGAGGTAGTGGGGGGGGGGGGGGGGTTGGGGAAAAAGAACTGTAGCGCTCGGAATCATATGGACAGGTGGGAGTAATCCTCAAGCCAAGCCAGTAAGTGAGCCGGCTTCATATGGACAGGTGGGAGGCTCGGAATGGTTCGGGTAACACCGCTAACATTCTGACTTTTTCTTCAAGTGTCGAAAAGTTATTGGATGAGAGTGGGCTCCACCCTTAGCTTTCTTGTCAGATGGGGGACACGTTTAAGTTGATAATTGGGTAAAAGTTGAGAGGTGGAGGGTATCTATTGGGTGATAAACCTTGGGTCATTTGAGTTAGGATACTTTTAATAGGTCATTTCTAAATTTTCAAGGTCAAACTTGGTCATTTTGATGATTTTCGCAATTAAATATAAATAGATCCTTTCTATAATTAAATTGATCTACCAGGATATAAAACTAATTATATCTTGCCGATAAGGTGTCCATTTTGAAAGCTCGAGTCAAATTAATGAACAAGTGGTAAAAAAATTACTCTTAAAAAAAGTAATTTAAATCAACGAGCCGCCATATATGTTAACCTCTTATTATATATAATAATGGAAGATATCACATTTTAACTATGTATATCTCTCACTGTACTTCTCGTTGGTAAAGCTAGAAATTTTGAGGAACAAACAAGCACATCAATATAAGTAGAGTCGATATTTCGCCTAGTTTATTACACTTAACCAACATAATGAAGCACATCACATCGGTTACAACTTACAAACATAATTAAGCTTTGAATGTTATTCATACATGCAAAAACAAAAACCGGAAATAGAAATCACATGGCGAGCGACTAGGTACGTATACACATGCATGATCAACGGCCGAGACACTCCGATCCAAGCGTTTTGGGGTAATCAAGATTGCAAGTTGCTTCTTCCGGATACTCGCCACTCTCGTACTGCTCAAGACATGTTTCGCTTGTCCTTCCCAAATTAGTAACCACCACAATGCAATGAACATTGATAGAACCACTATCCGGCGACAAACTAGCCTTTTTCGGCTTAGGGCATGAGGAATCGATTACAGTTTTAAAATCTTCACACTTACGTTCGACCGAGTGAAAACGCTTTCCCTGTTTATATCCCCAACGGAAACCATTTATAGATTCATCTCCGAAGTACTTCTTTGCCAGCTTCTCTCCGAAACGCTCTGCCTCTTTAAATGTGGGCTCAACTGTAGGAGCAGCAACATGGAATCTTGGAGGAGGAGGAGAAGGACGAGGTCTTAGACGAAAAGGGGGGCGAACACTTGGGGCTTTAGGCCGGATTAAATTTCGGAATCCGAATATCCGGAATCGGAAATGCACTACACAAAATTTATTATTAGATATTATATTGGGTATTATATTTATAAGCACAAGTTTAAATATAAACGTATAAGAAATAATATATTTTTTATTATAGAGTTATATTTTGAGACAATATATAATTAAAATTTTACTATGATGAATGAATTTAGAAAGAGATAAAACTTGTATTTTTTATATTTAAGTATTCAAGATTATTAGTATTTAATAAAAGAGAGACATAAATTTTTTAATGAGAGTGGATTTGAGGATAAAATGTAACATTAAGGATCGTTATTAGTTATAGAGTAGAAGTGAATAAAAAATGTCATGGATTACGTCCGATAATCAAAGATCTTTTATCACTACACAAGTTTATCAGTGGGAATGTTGTTCGGAATTAAAGCTGGTGCAGCTCATCATTTATACGACAAATATGGAACATGTGGAGGTCTCGTAACGATGCCATTTTAATGGTGTACAGGTTACATCGGATAAAGTCAAAAATGGTACAAAAGAACTGGGGTTCCTGTGGCTAAGGAATAGATCTAGATTGAAGGCTGGATGTGATTGGTGTCGTTTTATTTAGTATAATTGTTTGAGTCTTTTGGTTTTGGTGTGTTGGTGTTGTGTTGTATTCTCATTTTCGAATGTACCCTCTTGTATACCACCTTGGTAGTTTATTGCTAATACAAATTTTGTCGGCAGTTAAAAAAAATGGTAAAATAATCATAAACTAGAAAACTATTATTAACATTATATTTTATTAGGATTTGCAGTTTTATGGTTAATCGACTAGTTCTTCAAATCGACTAGTTCTTCAAACCCTATATCGTGTGACTATTAATCTTTACCCGATCGATACACAAATGATAATTCCATTGAATCGATTTCCAGTGTTTTAATATCTTCAGCATGTGTTGTTGTATTAAAAAATCGTAGTAAGAAAAGAGAGAAATACCACATAGGCATTTAATAATTAATATACATATTGAATATTGTTAAGTGACATAATTACATGAATATAATAACAAAAACTTTAGTATTATACTAGACTTACCCGGATGAACAGTAAACCGAAGCGAGTATCACAAGTAAGCCGATCCATATCATATACATGGATGCCATGTTGTTTTTGTGTGATAAAATTATGATACTCATCAACTCCTTTTATAGACATTTTAACAAATGATGAAAACCACATATAGGAGGAATAATGTACAAAAATCTATCTAGATTAATAACCAAACTGGTGGTTCGAAACGGATTATATTTAATTGTCGACCACATGAATCATATCGGGATCGATCATCTAGATACGTTGTATCAATTCGATTACGAGAAATAAGAGATATACAAATGACGTAGGTCATAGTACGTAGGCTTATTATTTTGGACTTGCAACTTGCCAACTTGTAACATGCATGTTTTCTGTCTATCTTTCCGCTCTTGAACCTGTGGATTCAAAAACCAGATCAAACCAAGACCATGTAGAAACATGGTCAAACACGGGTTCTGACCGGGTACACCGTTTTCGGATATGGATCGGCTTTTTTTCGTAACATAATGCACGATGTAGGAATGTGGTAATTAGTGTAAACCATAAAGTAAAAAAGAAAATGGGTTAGCGTCTACTAATTAAACATGCATGCATGTTCTTTCACTTAAAAAAGAGATGGAGAATTTAAAGTATGAATACATATCATTATCTCGTTGTTTAGAAATTAGAGAAAAGTGATCATATAACGAAAGTTAATTTTTTAAAAATTTCTAATATGTTTGATAATTATATAACTTAAGATAGTAATTTTTTCAAATGCTTAAAAGTCTAAACACTAAAAGCATGAGATATACATGTGTGAAGTTGTCACGCAGGCAGTGTCTCTGGACTTACAAATAAACTTTACACAGAAGGAATATACATGTGTGGTTGTTTTTTTATTATTATTTTTTAAAGATACTTTTAAATAAAATTCAAACATAATATTTTTCTTTAACATAAATAAACATTACATCATTAAAATTACAATATTAAGAAAATTACAAAAAAATTACATCACACATAAAAATATTAAGAAAAATGCTTGTAGATATCCTCAATCAAATCAGCCTTAAGTTGGTTATGGGCATCTCGATCTCCTATTTCCCTACGATTAGCCGGCTTTTGATCCTCCTCAATTGGCTAATAAGTCGTATCCAATTCCCCCTCGTTAAATTGGCAAATCATATTTTTCTCCTCCTCAAAAACCATATTGTGTAAAATTACACAAGCTAGCATATCACGTTCCTTATCTTGTTTTGTTACCATTATCTCTAGAATATTTATATGCTTAAGGTCTACGAAATGTCTATACACATTTCACAGATCCTAAGTGACTACAATTCGCAAAATACTAATCTTCCAAAATAACAACATTGTGCATCAATCTAAAATTTTGACCCAACACCAGCCGTCAAAACCATCGTCGTCGGCCGACCACCGCCTACCGACCGTCGTCGCAGCCGCGCACCACCTCCGCCGCTGCCTTGCGTCGCTGCCATTGCCACTGTTATCTAGTGTAGTGTTCGATTACTGAATAGGTTCGGTGTTTCAAGTCAAGATTCGATTTGGATTATTCAAGTGTTGAATCGTGATCGGGATTTCTAGCGGATCCGTTTGTCGCATCCACAGTGTTACATCTCGGTTTCGTCAATGTCAATTTCTAAACACTCGATCTATGGTTGTTGCATTTATATTTATCTGATTTATTTGTAATTGGATCACTAGTTTGGGATACCATGTTCGTTTAGTATAAACTTTTGAACTTATCGCTTTCGCATGCGATTGTTTGTCATAATCGATATTCTGATTTTATATTAATATAAATAATGATTTTATATTAAACTGACAAAATTTGTTTTGTCAGAAACGAGCCTGAGATTCCTAACAACATTTGCATTTGTTAAGATTGTTGCATCTGCCATTGCATGTGTTGTTGGTATTGTTCAAACGTGACGGGTTGTGAATACCCACCAGGTTGTGGGAACTGTGGGAATCCAACGCTTGTGGAGCCAAGGGTGGTTGGTTTGGGTTTATTGAATACCCACAAGGTTGTGTAGTGACGTGCCCTTTTTTTTTCTTTCTATCGCTATGTTTTGAGGTCTATGTTCGGATTAGAGGTCCGAATCGGGTCGGGTCAAACAATAAAAATTATATAAATTCTGAATTCGGGTCGGGTCAAACAATAAAAACTATAGATACCGAATTCGAGTCGGGTCAAAAGTCAAAACAATAAAAACTATAAATATCCAATTCGAGTCCGGTAAAACAATAACCGTTGAAAAGTTATTTAAAATAAATCAATATAACTGTTGGAAAGTTAAAAAAAATTGCAGGTGGGCCCCACACTTAACGCACGTCAGAACGTGCAAACCCCTCTACATGTGACTAGACTCGCCTGATATGCGCTGTCCAGGCCACCAACGTACGCGAGCGTGCGAGAGCGATGGAGGTGATCTAAGTAAGGTTCATAACCCTATTAATTCTTAGATATTGTTCATTATATAAGATGGGTTATCTACGCATATGTCCCTCCTGGAATAAAACAATCATCTTTAGTTGAATAACAACTTTTAGATTTTACAACTCTCCTTGGTGTTAGGATGACTGCAATACACTCCTGCCACACCACGGTGTGCTGAGGTGGCCGCAGGAGATGACGATAGACCACCAGTGCGGTTGCTACGGTGGTGGTGCGGTGGAAGGAAATGCGGGCACCGAGCCCCGCATGAGAAAGGAGCCAGATTACCATCGTTGGTGGGTCTAACGACTTTTTGACCATTTAAAAAAAATGTTCTTTTTTTACATATATAAGCCTTCACATTCAATCTTTTTAACACAATGTTCTACCCACTTCATCTTCTAATTTCTCTACTACTCTCTACAACTTAAAAAAAAATTGAATCCCCATTTCTTCTACAATCCGAAAAACTCAAACGAACAACCTCCTTCAATAAGAAAAACCCATCACTTGAAAAAACCATCTTTAGTCAGATTTTGAACTTACCTTAAGAATCCCAAATACCCAATCTTCATCCTCATGTCAACTCATCAGAGTTGTCATTTTGGTCATTATTAGTAAATGTCCCAAATGTCACATTTATATAGGTATATTTCTAACGTCAACCTCTTATTACAATAGTCGAATAAATCACATCTTAACTAAACTACGTACATATGTTTCGTACTATATGCTTCTCATTATACACAACGACGCTAACAATAAAACGACATTTTAATTTTTAGATATAAAAAACAAAAAAGATTTTTATTTCTCTTTTCAAAAGATGGATATGAATAAATTACGACACAAGTATAATGCTAGAAACCTTATAGGCGAACAAATTAACAAACGCATCGATCAGTATAATAAGTAGAAGTCGATATTATTATCTCGCCTAGATTATTACACTTGACCAAATTAACATAAACGTAATAATTATAATATCATAACGATTACAAACATATATAAGCTTTATTGAACGTACATATAGAAACATAAACTGAAAAACGCAATCACATGGCCGGCGATCGAGCGACTATATAGGTAGTAAGTACATCAAGGGGTACTACACTCCGGGTAAAGCGTCTGGACGTTCTCAAGGTTGCAAGTGGCTTCTTGTGGATATTGGCCACTCTCATATGCTCGGAGACACGTCTTATACTTTCCTATGTTAGCAACTTCGACAATGCAATAAACGATAGCACTCTTGGGCAAGGATAAATCTTGTTCTGGCTCGGGGCATAGTGACTTGATTAACTTTATAGAATCTTCACACTTATGAGCGATCGAAAGAATACGCTTTCCCTGTTTATATCCCCAACGAAAGCCCTTTATATATCCGAAATACTTGTTTCCCAGGGATTGTCCAACCAGCAGCCCCCTTATCTGATCCTCACGTGTAGGACGACGAGGATATGCTGAACCATACAATCCTGAACCACCACCTCTTGGATGTGTAGGATTTCCTCGACCGGGAATATTGATGCCTCGACCAGGGACGAGGGCCTCGGGATTGGGAATGATGCCTCCACCAGGGATGTCGATGCCTCGGCCCGGTTTGGTCCTTCCTAAGAGATTTCCTACACTACGAGCTCCTGACAAAAATTGTGCACTGCACAAAATAATATGTTTTAGTTTTATTAGCTAGGGGTGTAAACGAGTTTGATCAATGTTATCAGTTCATATGATCAATGAAGGCGTTAGATAATTTTGAACTCATATATAAAGCAATAAAACTTCATTGTATTTTCTTTTTACCTAGTATATACTACGAACCGGTTTTAACCGGTAACCGACAGACATAACCGATGGTTATGGTTATGAGGTTTTGGTTAACCGACCAATCGGTTATGGTTATGGTTATAAACAGTGGCGAAGCTTGAAAAAAACTAGTGGGGGGTCGGGATCTATATAAAAAAATTTCACAACTAATATGGGGGGTCGAAACCGGAGCATATCGAAATTTTCTACACGAAAATTATATACTCGTTACATCGCAAAAAAAAAATTCGGGGGGGTCGGGCGCCCCCCCCCCCCCCCCCCCCCCCGCCCCTTATATCCTTCGCCACTGGTTATAAAGATTTTGATTAACCAATTTAACCGAAACCGAACTAGAGAAAGTTAATTCATTTCATGTTAATCATAATATTATGATAATGTTGTGTATTAATTATTCTATATAGACAAGAAAATTAATCAATGTTGAAGCTTTCATTCTTCATCTGGTTGCAATGCAACAGATATCTAAGCATCTGCATGGAAAAAATACGAGGGGCATGACTTTTTTTTTTAAATTAGTTATGAATCAAACATATATATATATATGTTGAAAATTTTAAGAACCTTTAGTTTAGGCCGTGAAGTTTAATACTTGATAAAGTATATAGATGATAAAAGCTTTGAGAATAGCAAAAAGAAAACTGAGATTCTAATGCTATCATAAAAAAGTTTAAGAACTCTTAATTTAGTTTCTATGGAAAGAATATAATTTTCATAGCTGTGAAAAAACTACTTTGAGTTGTTTTCAACTTTTCATATGTGCATCCCATATTGGATGGAGAGGAAATAAGCTAAGAAAAAAGTTACCTTTAACTATCGAAGAGAGAAATTAACAAAACTCAAACGAAGGTTTCAAGTCTTCATTAAGGATTCGTTTTTAATCATCGTTAATTTGCATAGCCCAGATTGCCTGCCTAATAAATGGTTGGTTAAACAACCCATAACCGACCCGAATCTATATGTAAAACCGATTAACCGATATGCGTAACACTACCGGTTAGCTATTTATTTTGGTATAATATTCTCAAAACTCAATTCCTACCTATTTAATTTCTTCTTTACATTGTGGCGCAACTCCATATTGACAAATTTTAGGTTTTTCGTGACGTTTATTGGATTTCTTTTGCGTTTGCTTTTACGGCTAATTTGCTAAGGTATGAATAATCTATTACTATTATTTTTGTAGTATGGACGAACTGATTTTTCTTATCTTTACGGCTAATTTGCTAAGGTACGAATAATCTATTATTATTATTTTTGTAGTATGGATGAATTGATTTTTTTTATCTGCCCGCCTGCTAGCTTTCAAGTAAAGTTATGATTTTTGTTTTTATTTTATATATTTGTGATCGAATTTTTAATGTCATGATGCATTGATGCTATGTAACTAATTTTTTAGTTATAAGTTGTAAGCATGTTCTGTTTTCTTTCCGTGTAGAGCACGTTTTAACCAAACAAAAAATGAAACACATACAAGTCATAGTACAAATTAAATTGTAAGCATGCATGTTTTGTTTTCTAAAGAAGTCGCCGGCTAAATTAGTAGCAGTTTCCCTTTTCAATGTTTATTTTGATTATTTGGTGGTAAAAAATTGTTTATTTTTTTAAATAAAACAATTTAGTTTGTAGTAAACTTCCAATTTCTAAACATGACTAGGTGAGAGTTACTGATCAACAATATATATTGACAGTAAGAGCAAAAAATATAATAAAAGAAACATTAGTATAAGAGTATTCGAAACATACTTGGAGGAACATAAAACAGAAGCGATCACAGCAAGCAAGACGATCGATTTCATATACATAGATGCCATTTTGTGTGTGATTAAAGTATGGTATCAATCAAGTCTTTTTATAGACATTTTAACACGTCATATTTAATACACGTACGTACGCGTGATGATGTGTACAAAAACCTAGCGATCTACGTACGTACATGAACCAAACTAATAGTTTGAAAAAATTGCATATATTGTGAACTAGTTGTACCAAGGGTCCATGCATGTAAGTTGTCTCCTTATGTAGACCAATTGTTTCTTAAATTTTGGTGTCTTTGTTATACGTATAATGATGTATATGTTTGATAGTTGGCTGTTTGTTTTTATCGTTCTGTATTTTTTTTTTTGGATTCAAATGACCAATGGTTCGAAACGACTTGTAAATTGCGTTGACGAGACTTTTCTTCTTATGAATATAAATTGTTTCGTGATTGGTTATGTGAGATTATGAGAAAGAGGATGCTTAATTATCTACTATTTAATAAATAAAGATTTTCCATGTCACATGATATCGATCTTCATATATAATAATTCTCATCGATCGTATTTTTTCTCGAGTCTCTTCTATTAATATCAACTCCCTCATATTAAATAACAACAATATAATTTTAAAACAAGTTTACCATAACTGGTTGATGCTTCTGAGCCTTTTGGTTTTTTGTGTTGTAGATATTTTGTAAGTAAAACATTTATTTTGGATACGAAGATAGTAGACAAAACGAAGCAAATATAGTTTTTCTATAATTAAAATATTGATCTGCCAGGGTATAAAACTAATTACATATATCTTGCCGATAAGGTGTCCATTTTGAGGGCTCGAGTCAAATTAATGAACAAGTACGGGTGAAAAAAATTTACTCTTAAAAAAGGTAATTTAAATCAACGAGCCGCCATATATGTTAACATCTTACTATTATTTTTTTTTAGGAAAAAGACGAAACTAGCCGTGTTGACCACGGTTGGACGAGAATGTCCACACTTTAAAAAAAGGATGAGAATGGCCGGTTACACGGTCGCCTACGATCACCTATCAACGGTCGTCCGACCGTACCACAGAACCAATAAAAAAACGTCACCTCATCATTCCACGGTCGGACAAGTCGTTGTCCAAGGTCGTCCGACCGGTCTCCGGGCACCAGCGACCGTTCCGACATTCCTGGTCGGACAACCGTGGTTTCTCCGAGAGCGACCGTGTACCCCACGGTCGGACGACCATCTATATTTTGCTTTTCGAATAAAAAAATTACGGTTGTGGCGCCCCCAACAGTGTGTCAAACGGTCGGGCCGACCTTTGCAGAGAGAATGTTTTGACGGTCGTGCCGACCAGTCGCACCGTCGGGCGACCGCCAATAATATATACGTGGGTTCGGCTGCCGATTAGCCTTCTCCCAGGCCCTTAAATTTGCCCTCCTTCGAGTGGCAGCTCGCCCGAGTTCTGATGACGCCTGGGTTCGGCTGCTTCTCCTCCCTCGGTGCACCTTGCAGGTTTTCCGACCTCAGAATCGGCAGGATTGTCGCTCCGGGAACCGGAAGGCTCTGCAGTGCAGGTCCATCATGGCTTCCTTGGCCACTTGGGGGCGTGAGGGTGGTTTTGAAGAGTTGGTTAAGGGTATCCTTGACAATCCTGGGGGGAGGGGGCTAAGGGGTCTTCCGGCGTTGTTTCCGACGATAAGGGGGACCATGTGCCGCCCAACGTCAAGCGCTGCATCCGGAAAATCGCTGACGGTCACTTCACTGCTGCCGTGAAGGTGCTTTCTTCTTCTGGGGTGGCGCCGTACAACGACGAGACCACGCGTGCCCTAGAAGCCAAGCACCCGCACCTCCCGTCGCCGTCCATGCCCTCGGCTCCCTTTTCCGAGCCTCCGCTTGTCTCGAGTGGGGCGCGGGTCCTTGAATGTATAAAATCCTTCCCTAAAGGGACGTCGTGTGGCAGGGATGGATTGCGTGCCCAACACCTTATGGACAGCTTGTGCGGGGAAGGGTCTGCCACTGCTAGGGATCTCCTTGACGCTATTACCACGGTCGTTAACTTGTGGCTTGCGGGGCGGTGTCCGGTAGGCTTAGCAGAATTTGTGGCTTCGGCCCCCCTAACGCCGCTCCTTAAGCCTGATAATGGGATTCGCCCTATTGCTGTTGGCACTATCTGGAGGCGGCTGGTCTCCAAGGTCGCGATGCAGGGGGTTTGTAAAGAAATGGCTAAATACCTCGGTGATTTCCAGTTTGGGGTTGGGGTTTCGGGTGGCGCTGAAGCTATCCTCCATAGCGTTAACCGCCTTGTGGAGGAACGACATCATGATGGAGGGCTCGCTATGCTTACGGTCGATTTTTCCAATGCCTTCAACCTGGTTGATCGGCCGTCCCTCCTTCGTGAGGTCAGGCTTAGGTGCCCGTCCATTTCGCCTTGGGTTGACTTCTTATACGGGCAGCCTGCCCGTTTATACCTGGGGGATGATCATATATGGGCCACTACTGGGGTTCAGCAGGGTGACCCATTAGGGCCCCTCCTGTTTGCCCTCGTTCTTCACCCGCTTGTGCATCACATCCGTGACAAATGTCATCTGCTGCTCCATGCGTGGTACCTTGATGATGGAACGATTATTGGTGATACTGGGGAGGTTGCTAAGGCCCTCGGAATTATCAACGAGAGGGGGCCGCCGTTGGGATTGACCCTCAATATTCGGAAGACGGAACTCTTTTGGCCTTCCTGCGATGGTGAGAAAGTTCGGCCGGGCCTCTTCCCTGCTGACATTAGCAGACCCACCAAGGGGGTGAAGCTCCTTGGGGGGGCTGTTAGTCGGGATGGCCCGTTTATTCAGGGACTGGCTGCGAGGAGGGCCCTTAATGCTGCTGATCTTATGCGCCTCCTCCCTGCCCTTGACGACCCACAATGCGAACTCCTCCTGCTTCGGTCGTGCATGGGGCTCGCCAAGCTTCTCTTTGGCCTTAGAACTTGCCCCCCCCCACTCATATGATGGCAGCTGCGGTTGGTTTCGATAAGGATTTGCGGACGGCCGTCGAGGACATTGTCGTGTGCGGGGGGCCCTTCTTTGGGGACCTGCAATGGCGACTTGCTTCTTTGCCGACTCGGCATGGGGGCCTTGGGGTTTATTCTGCGGTAGAGGCGACGTCGTACGCCTTTGTGGCTTCGCGTGCCCAAACTTGGACTCTACAAGACCATATTCTACGGGAGTGCGGGGGTTGCGGTATGAGCCCCGACTACGAGAATGCTCTGGCTGGTCTTCATGACATTTTACCGGGCTTTGATCTGAGCGGTTTCACCAATAAGGACACCGCCCCACCAAAAGCCCAACACATTTTGGCGAATGCCCTCTTTGGTAAAACCACGCTCGAGATGGAAGCAACTTTTGAGATGACAGTCAGGCAAAAGGCCGTTTGGGAATGCCTCCGACAACCACATGCACAAGACTTCCTCCACGCTCTCCCCATTGACGGGCTGGGGCAACACATGTCGCCTGTCGAATACCGGGCCATTCTCAAGTATCGCCTCATGGTTCCCCTGTTCCCCGTGGATGAGAAATGCCCCGTCTGCAACAAGGCATGTTTGGATTCGTTCGGGGAGCACGCCGTCCATTGCAAGGAGCTCCCGGGGTTTAAATATCGACATGATGTGGTTCGGGACGTTTTGTTTGACATCTTCAGGCGGGCTGGGATCTCGGCCAGGAAGGAAGCTCCTGTTAACTTCTTGTCTGACCCCCTGGATGGGCGTTCAACTCTCCGCCCGGCCGACATACTCGTTTTTGGGTGGCAGAACGGGAAACACGCTTGTGTCGATTTAACAGGGGTTTCCCCCCTTGTGGGTCTGAGGGCCAGCTCCTTCTCAGCGGGTCAGGCAGCGTCCAGGGCAGCGGCTGGAAAGGTTAACAAACATGAGAAAGCGTGCATTGAAAACCAACATGTGTTTGTTCCTTTCGCATTCGACACATTTGGGCATCTTGAGTCAGAGGCGGTGACCATGTTGAACCGGATACAAAAAGTCATGCGCGGGAATAGTGCAACTTCTAGAATGAAGAATGTTGTTTTTATACGGTTAGGTTTTGCTATTCAAAAAGGGTTGGCGGCGCAGCTTGTTGCCGCCTTCCCTGCGTGTTGACTTAGGTCATGTATGTTACCTTTCGGTTTAATTAATGATAATGAGTAATAGACTAATTACACTAAAAAAAAAATATATATATACGTGTCACAAGGTGATTTGGTGGAAACCAACGGTCGTCCGACCGTGGTTGAGCTGCCAGGGCGACCGTGCAGCCGGCTATTTTCGTCCAACCGTGATCAAACCGGCTAGTTTCGTCTTTTTCCTTTTTTTTTTAACGGCGATTTCAGATCACTGGCGGGGGCATTAATTACACCACCCACCCGATCATCTCTTCATTCATGGAATGACATAGACTGGCACGTCCATTATGGGGAAGCTCGTACATCAACACTGCATTCAACCAAGATATCAGTTCAAGAGAAACTGAACCACTGCTAGAAAACCCGGCCCGTGTGAGGATTGAACCCCTGACCTCTCCGTCAGAAACTCAATCCTTCTCAAGATATTCGTTGATACCTCTTATTAATATAATTAATAATGGAAGATATCACATTTTAACTTTGTTTATCTCTCATTGTACGTACTTCTCGTTGGTAAAGCAGTTAGAAACCTAATTTGAAGAACAAACAACCACATCAATATAAGTAGAGTCGATATCTCGCCTAGTATATTACATGCACTTAACCAACATAATATGAAAGACATCACATGCATCGGTTACAACTTACAAACATAATTATGCTTCGCTTATTCATATATACATACATGCAAAAACAAAAACCGGAAATAGAAATCACATGGCGAGCGACTATATAGGTACACGTACGTACGTACGTATACACATGCATGCATGCATGATCAATGGGCGAGACACTCCGATCCAAGCGTTTTGGGGTAATCAAGATTGCAAGTTGCTTCTTTCGGATACTCGCCACTCTCGTACTGCTCGAGACATGTCTCGCTGGTCTTTCCCAAATTAGTAACCACCACAATGCAATGAACATTGACAGTACCACTACTATCTGGGGTCAAACTAGCCTTTTTCTTCGGCTTAGGGCATGAGGAATCGATTACAGTTTTAAAATCTTCACACTTACGTTCGACCGAGTGAAAACGCTTACCCTGTTTATACCCCCAACGGAAACCATTTATAGATTCTTCTCCGAAGTACTTCTTTGCCAGCTTCTCTCCAAAACGCTCCGCCTTTTTAAACGTCGGCTCAACTGTAGTAGTAGTAGTAGGAGGATAATAATATATTGGTGGAGGAGGAGAAGGAGGATAACCAAATCTTGGACCGGGAAATCTTGGCGGATATCTTGGTGTTGGACGGGGAAATATTGGAACTCTTGGGGTTGGACGGGGAAATATTGGAACTCTTGGGGTTATAGGATGAAAAATACCTGGCGGAAGTTTAATTGATGGCAATGCACTACACAAAAAAATTTATTAGATATTATATATAATGTTTATAAATATACAAAAAAAAATATCTATTTAATACATGCACGTGTATAATTATAATTTTATATTTTTTATTACTAGTTTTTTTATTCTCGTGTGTTACATGGATGTAGTTTTTCCAAAAAATTATAAATATAATCATAATATAGTACGGTAAATTTTACTAAAATCTGTAAATTAAACAAAATTATAAGATTTAATAATTATATGACAATTATGTATTTCTGTAATTATATAAATATATGTATTTCTATAATTATATAATTATAGGGATTTTGTTTATTGTATTGAAATACTTGGTAAATTTGAATTTAAACTCAATTAAAATTAAAAAAAATATAAAATTAAATAGAATAATATATTTTACATTTATGATTAGTTTAAGATATATCTGTTAGTCAAAAACAAAATAAACCTCAATATATTAGTATTTGAATAATTACTTATTAAAAGTTTAAACAAAATAAACCTTAATATGAACATTTAGTAGATATATATGTTATTAAATATGTTAGTTAAAACTAATTGTTACTTACTCAATATGTTAGTAAAAAAAATTAGTTTTTAATATATTTGTTACGTATATAAACAAATATAATTTATTTAAATGATTAGTTTTAATATATATCTGTTGGTCAAAAACAAAATAAACATTAATATAAAATTTTTATTTTGGATAATTACTTATCAAAAGTTTAAATAAAATATACCTTAATGTGAAAATTTAGTATATGGATAATTACTAACCTTAATATAAAAATTTATATTTGTATAATAAACATATATTTTAATTGTAAAGAACCCTCCCTCACACGGATGATATATAAAGTTTGAGAACTATTAGGAAAGTGAGGGTTTTTGGAGAAGGATTAGGGATTTAAGTTTTTCTTTTTTTTTATATAATTTTAGGCTAAAAGTGGTCATAGTTTTAGTCAAAAGTGGTCATATAAAAAGTTTTTTTTGTTTATTATATAGTATAGATATAGATTATAGGGATAGATATCATATATCTATATCTATATCTATACTATATAATAAACAAAAAATTTATTCATACTTTAATTAATAAAAGAAGACACTTGTTATCAGCATAAAATTTTAATAAATAATTATCCAAAACTAAATTTTCATATTAGAGTTTATTTAGTTTAAACTTTTAATAAGTAATTATTCAAATATAAATTTTTATATTAAAGTTAGTAAATATCCAAATACTAAATTTTAGTATTAAAGTTAATATTTTATTCAAGATTATATTTTTATTGCGTATATATATTATTATATTTTAAACAGGAGGGAAATTTCGAACAGGAGGATATTTTGTATATGTGATATGTACCTAGTTTTGTCACTGCCCTTATGATTGAGGGTTCGAAGTCTTATGATGGACGATTGTAAAAACCTCATGAGTATATTTAGATGGCTACGTTGTTGTTCTAAAAGATACATTATTATATTTATATAAACAATAGCTTTCTTTAGTCTCACGAGTCTAGTGAAACTCAAGCCCGAGTTTCTTTATTTTTTATTATCTGTTAGCCTTAATTTACGCTCAACTAATCAAGTACAATTAAAAAACCAATCTCAAGCAGCTTAGCTTATGAGCAACATGTGTGTTTTACACTTGAGATTTAGCAAATAGAAATACACTAACTAGCTAGCTAGCTAGACACGACGCCATATATATGTAACAGATTATAACATGGCTTGGCTTTTAGTGAACTTTCAATTTCTAGACATGCATGATTGGGTGAGAGTCTTTTTTATGCGACAAAGTGATAAACACATACACTCATTTAATCCTACTCGTAAATCTACATTATTTGTTCATTATGAAACCTAGCTAAACAATACTCAATCTTAAAATGAACGTCTCCAACCAATATTTACACCTCGAACACTATAGTAATTAAGAATCAAGAAATATAATAACAAAAACATTAACATATATTGTACCTAACCGACGAACAGTAAACTGAAGCGAGTATCACAAGTAAGCCGATTGATATCATAGACATGGATGCCATTTTTGTGTGTGATAAAATTATGGTACTGAACACATCCTTTTATAGACTTTAGGAGTGTATAAAAACCTATCTAGATTATTAACCAAACTGGTGGTTCTAATTAACGGATTATATATATTGTGAACCATATGGATCGGGGTCTACGTAAGTTGTCTTCTTTGTTAATATCTGTTTAGATTACGAGAAACAAGCTAATTTTGCAGTTGCAACTTGCCAACTTGTAAACATGTCTTGGTCTTTCCAAAAACCAAATCAAACGAGGACCATGAAACATGGTCAAACCCACCAGGTACGGTTCCGAGTCTTTTTCTAAACGGATTATATATATTGTGAACCATATGGATCGGGGTTGTCTTCTTTATTAATATCCGTTTATATTTTTTTATATGTATAAAGATTTTTCAAAACTATTCGACCAAATAGTAAATAGTAAGGGTGGGCGGTATACATGCCGCCACCCTCGGTATATTTGCGGCACCAACAGTGGCGGATCCAGGAAAGAATATCAGGGGTAGCGGGGACTAACGGGGGTTCGGGGGCAGCGCCCCCGAAAAATTTTTTTAGGTAGTTAACGGGCTTTTAATCATATTTTTAAGGGGCTTTTGATCATATTTCTAAGTAAAAGCCATAAAATTTCTTCCAGGGGTCGCGAAAAATTCGTTTCAGGGGTCGCGAAAAACCGAAAACCTATAAAAAAATTTTTTTTTTACACGTCGGGGTAAAAGTTCAGGGGTAGCGGGCGCTACCCCTGGACCCTTAGTGGGTCCGCCACTGGGCACCAACCATGCCAAACTCGGCATGTATACCCCCCCCCCCCCCCCCTTCTCTCAGCATTGGCATGTTTTGGGTTGTTTTGCGGCATTTCATCGCCGAGGGACGCCGAGAAAAAGTGACCGTTCAACGGTCATTTTTTTGACCGTATTTAAACCTTTTTTTTAAATCAATTCAAACACTATATAAATCCTCTATACCCAACAAATTTTATACACATTTTCTTCTAAACAAAAATAAACCTCTAGTTTCTTTATCTAAAAAACATGAATGGCCCTCGCCCACGGTATAAAATCTCACCCGAGCTTATGACTTCGTCTAGTAGTTCGAGCGATTCGGACAATGACGCGATGAGTTTCATGAATCTATGTTATCGTGCTGTTTTAGACGAAGAATCTCGAGAGAAGAGCACAAGGACGAGTATTTATCGAGATCGTAGAGCAAGCCATGATCGTTTGATTGAGCTATATTTCGCCGACGAGCCACGTTTTCACCACTAGTACAATTTCAATTTTTTTATGCGGTGTTTTTTAGCTTTTGATGCGGTTTCAGGCCGCATTAGAAAATAGTGCATCAAAAAATAGGGAGGCTTTTTAATGCGGCCTTTTAAACCGCATTAAATATCATATGAACCGCATCAAAAGAATTATTATATAATATATAAATAATTCGTGACATGGTTTTTGATGTGGTTCTAAAACCACATAAAAAACATTAAATTTAAAGATATCATTTTCTTTTAATATTTGTATAATTATTAATTATTTTAAAAACTTTTTAATTGAGATTTAAAACCCACATGAAATTTTGATTTTTAAAAGAGATGTATTATTTTAATATTTTATCAGCTAATCGTAAAAAAAAAAATAGAAAATAATAAATTTACCAATTTAACTATTTCAAGAAAAATCAACACCAAGTCATAAATCTAAAAGACAAATAAATACAACTTTCTTAGTTTTATAATATTTTAACAGGAGGAAATAATTTCGGAACGCCCCCCGGAAGGCCATATCTTGCACTACACAAAAGTTATTATAAAATATTATATTATTTATAAATATTTCAAATTTACCAATGATTTGTAGCTCAATTGGCTAGAGGAGGTACCCAAGACATTGTAATGGGGAGGTCTTGGGTTTAAGTCCCCACTTGTAATAAAAAATAAAAACTGGAGGTTACATGTTGGGCCAGGGGGTTTTCTCATCTAAGGGTGAGTTTCCTCCTGATGGAGATTGGATATGATCGGGTGGGTGGTGTAATGTCCCCGTCAGTGATCCAAATTTGCCGTTCAAAAAAAATTTCAAATTTGCATATGTGTACTACTTGTTAAACTAAGAAAACCATATATATTATATTATATTATATATATATATATATATATATATATATATATATATATAGGGGAAGGAGCCTGCGAAAACACATTTTTTTGAGTGAACTGCGTAAACAAATCTTAAAACCTACATAACTTTTTCATACGTTAATATTTTTTTTTTAAATTTGCACCAAAAGTCTTAAAATTATGTTATCTTTAATCCTATAAAAGTTTTAAAAAACTTATCGCTTTTTTTATTTTTAATTTTTTTATGTGTGGTGCACATGTGCATCACAAAAAAAACTCATACTTTTAGTATGAGTTAATATATTTTTTTTCTTAATCGCACCATATGTCATATATTTTCATTATTTTTTTTGCGTTTTTATTGAATGATGCATATGTGCATCATACAAGAAAAACGCTCATACATGTGATATACATTAATAGGTTTAAAAAGATATTCCACCCTAAATCTTATAGTTGTGTTATCTCTAGATTTAAAGAAAAAAATAACATTTTATAACTTTTTTTAATTATATGATGCACATGTGCATCACACGGGAAAAAAAACGTTCAGTTTTTTTTTTTAATATTTTGCTCAAGATTTAAAGATAACATAATTTTAAGACTTTTGGCGCAAATTTTATGAAAAATCGTTAACGTATGAAAAAGTTACGTGAGTTTTAATATGTGTTTTCGCAGTTTTCACAAAAAGATGTGTTTTCACAGGATCCTAACCCTATATATATAACATATATACACAAAGATACATGAGTTAACCACTCACGTAGGTAAAAAAAAGTAAAAAAAAATAGTATTATAACACGTACATATTAAAAATTTAGTGACCTAATGAGATGAAAATTAAGCCCGACTTCCTTTATTTTTTATTATCTGTCAGCCTTAATTTACGCTCAACTAATAAGGACAATTAAAAAATCAATCTCAAGCAGCTTATGAGCATCATGTGTGTTTTACACTTTTACACATGAGATTTAGCAAATAGAAATTAATAAGGGAAAATCATCAAAATGATCAAGTTTGACCCTGAAAATCACCAAAATTTACTTTAAGTTAGGGGAGAGGCAACTGTAGCACTAGAATAAAATTATTCGTAAGTATTTTCCTCAAGCCAGTTAGGGAGCCGAGCCGACAACCCTCAAGCCTGGAATCCTCATGGACAGGTGGGAGGTTCGGAATGGTTCGGGTAACACCCATAATATTCTGACTTTTTCTCCAAGTGTCGAACATTTATTGGATGTGAGTGGGCTCCACCCTTACCCTTCTTGCCAGGTGGAGGACACGATTAAATTGATAATTGGTTAAAACTTGACAGGTGGAGGGTATTCATTGGATGATAAACCTTGGGTCATTTGAGTTAGAATAATTTTGATAGTGTTTTTTTTTAACAAACCATGGCCTCAGGTTTCATTTTCTTAACACTTTTAGTCCAACTAAGGCTAAGTGTAGTGGATGGAGCCCCTTGTGGGCGTTATGCGCCATGTGGCGTCCACGTCAGCATGAGGGGCTCCATGGCAAAAGTGGTGTAGTGGGGCTCCATGTATAACCCCCCTACCAATCATTACCTAATTATTTATTTAATCATTTTTTATATAATTTAGTATTAAATATATTAAAACTAAAATTAAAAAAAAACAAGACATAAAACTAGAAGATTTTTTTTAAAAAAAACAAACTTACAACATTCTAAAAAAAAAAACAAACATGGAAATTAAAAAAAAACAAACCTACATTCTTAAAAAAAAACATGACAATTAAAAAAAACAAACATCTAAAGGCCATATTCTTTCATGATATCCGCTCGAATTTGCAACGCGAGGCTACGAGCGGGTTCTTCGTCGGGTAGCGGTTGCATGAGCCTCTCCAACGCTTTTTCTTTTTTCCGAGCTTTAACGGCATTTATTTGTTCTCTCTTAAGTGTCAAGAAATCATCAAAACGTTCGCGCATTTCTTCATGTCGAACGGAGTAGTCGGAGGATGGTGCTTAACTTGTCGATGAGGAGGTCGCTCGTTTCCCCTTCGCATTTGCCTTTGCCTTATCCCTACCCATCGGCCTAGGCCGCTCGACTTCGACATCTTCGTCGTAGTCGTTCACGTCGTTCAAATCAAATGCTCGTGCGTCGGACAAATTAGGGGAGTCGGTGGCGGCGGCGGAAGACGACGTTTTAGATTTTTTACTTGGTCGTCTTGTCGGCCTTGAGAGGTCCGATTGATTCAACCACTTTGGTGCATCTCGAACCACTTGCCAAGCCTTGAGGTTGTTAAACGCCGGCCCGGTCGCGCGATACTCCGCCAATGCCGCTATGATGATGTCTTGGTCGTCCGCACCGCTCGGTCGAGCACTTTTAATCCGACCGTATACGGTGGAAAAAGCTTTCATCCTTTTGTTCATCTCCGTCCACTTTCCCGAGAACGAATCGTTCGGTCGGTACGGTTCCTGTTTCATTTGAGCGAAAAACTTTTGATGAATTTGCGACCAAAAAGTCACAAGGTCTTGACTATTACCTACGTTTACACAAAAAATATAAAGTTATTAAAAATTATTTCTAAAAAAAATAATAAAAGTATTATTATAAAATATAAATAAAACATATTTATAAAAAAATTAAAGAAGTAATATTTACCGTGAATAGGATCCTCCGACGTGTCAAGCCACGCTCGAGCTAGTGCGATTTCCTCGGCCTCGGTCCAATGTTGAACAACTTTTCGTTGTCTCGGTTCTCCGGCGTCTTTTTTTTTGTGAGATCGCCGTTTTCTCGGTCCAACCGGCGCCGCCTCCTCTTGCGTCTCCGGAACCGCCTCGGGTTCGTCCGGGGAAACCGGAATTGGTTCTTGTGAAGACGGGCGGGAAGATGGGGTAGGAGAAGGAGAAGGAGATGGAGATGGAAAATTTTGAAACGGTGGATAACCTTGGCCCGTTTGATATGGTGCGTAGTTTTGTTGCGAGTACGAGTTGAAGCCGAAGTTTTGGTAAGGGAAAGATGGGAAGGATTGTGGCGGGGGCGGCATGTTCGCAACATACGCGAACAAACCATCGTCACGCGGTTGTTGCTCGGGATCGTTTGCTCGTCGCGGGGCTTGGAAGCGTGGGTTTGACGAAGGTCCACCACGGGGAAACATTTTGATTGTAGGTAGAGAGAATTTTATAAAAATGGAGAGATGGGTAGAAGAGTGTGTATAAAAATTGGATGGAGAGGTTTAATTTATAGTGTTTAAATTAGGTAAAAAAAAAAAAAAAAAAGGAATTGACCGTTGAACGGTCGAATTTTTTAATCCCCTCAACCTTCAACCAGCGCCATTAACATGGCGCCTATCACGAATTCGGCTAAGATGGCGCCCCGGGGGTGGGTGCGGGCGCTATAGAGGCGCTATAGGCTCCATGGCGCCCACATGGAGCCCATTACGGGCAGCCTAATAGATTCCATCCAAAACATCACTTAACCCCTGTCACATGCCTCTAATGTGAGGGACATTTCTGTCAATTCCTCAACCAAATCTTAATTAAATAAAGAAAGTCTCTAGATAAATAAAAGCTAAATTTTATTATGTTAGCATATTAGGTAAACATACATAATTGAAAAAAAATTAATAATTCACAAAATTTAACTCACGAATGCCTTTTATTAATTTATTTATTTATTGACAAGACTTCAATAATTAACAAAAAAGAAAAAATACAGCAGACTCTTGAAAATGATTTTGCATAGTTTTTTCTTTTTTTTTTAAAAAAAACACATCTTTATGCCAAGGACATGAGGATCATAAAGCAATCTCTGTACATAAAAACTGATGACCACCGGTACGTACTTAAAAAATGACGAGCTTTTACATCTCCCAAGCCAAAAACCCATCCACATAACAAATAAAAACATAAACACCTTGACTTCATCAAGGTTGAGTTGACTTCATCAAGGTTGAGTTGGTTGAATGACTAAAGTAGAACTAAAAATCTATTCATGGTTGAATGACTAACCGTATAATTCATTCGGATCAAACATCGCGTCTTCACTTCGAACATACCATAGCGTCAATACCATCTGGATTGCGATTTTAATTTAGAGTCTCTTGAGGATTGAGGATGCGCAGATGGAGAGGAGAATACAAGCGACGATTCAATAGATGGAGAGAAGGGTTACGGTTAGTGATTTACGGACATGGGGGGATCCAGATATGATTTATTTTTTAATTAAGATTCGGTTGAGGAATTGACAGATGCCCCTCACATGAGGGGCATGTGACAGGAGTTAACAGACTATTTGGATGGAATATGTTAATTGGACTGAAAGTGTTAATAAAATAAAACCTGAGGCCATGGTTTGTTAAAAAAAATGGACTGAAATAGTTAAAACTATCAAACCACGGGCACCAAATAGTAATTTACTCCTTTAGATATATAAATAATGTCTTTTTTAATCATTTTACATAATTAAGCTAACCAAAACATTTTTACAACTTAGTGACTTTTTTCAACACAAAATCTAATCCAAACATTTGTTTAAAAGCTCCTTTTGAAAAAGCTTAGAGTGAATAAGTGTTTTTGCTCAAAAGTGTTTTCCACTCTAATAAACACTACCAAACATAGCCTTACTATTGTCTCCCTACACTTTAAAGAAATTTATCATTTAGACCTTGTATTTTTCAAATGATTTTTTCTTTATATTTTACTGACATTTTATTTGTTTTTATAGCTTTTAAAAATATTATCTTTAATATGATTTCAAATATGTCATTGCAACTTGCTAAACTCTGTCTACATTTTTATACAATATGTGTGGGTTTATGTTTTGATTTGATTATATAAACTTTCGAGAACATTCATTTTCTTTGTTTTTTAACGTGTCTTAGCGCGCACAAGCATGACCTGTTTATTTATTTATTTATTTATCATTAACCTAGGGTAAAGTTACCATTGGTCATTTGGCTCAATGGTATTGGTGATGAGGGGAAGACTTGGGACTAAGAGGTCACAAGTTCGATCCCTGAGCCTGACAGGTTTTCCACCCGACCTTTAGAGGAGGTGGTTTTCCCTGGGAATTTGCTCAACTGGTGTGTAAATAGTCTTAGTTGGACGTTCCAAAAAAAAAAACCTAGGGTAAAGTTCATGTAATAACCATTATTTATTGTAAGAACTTAAGAACCAACTTAAATGAGGGATAGTTAAGTGTCACTACATTTATGGTAAAGATTATATTTATATTGTACAAACTTGTAAGAACCAAAGAAAAATTATTTCAAATGAAGTTTTTTTGGTTAATTTGATATTTTTTTTAATTTAATTTCACGTATATCCACCCATATATATCCACCCGATAACTTAAAAAAAAGTTTTTTTTGTTTTTTTTTTGTCTGTCCGACTATGTTGCATATGTGCAACATGATGTTTCATATGTTTTATATGCAACATACCATGTTGCATATATGTAACATTTTATGTTTCGTATGTGCAACGTGATATGTTTATATTGCATATGTTACATATATGCAACATTATATGTTTCATATGTTGCATATATATACAACATAGTGGGACATACCAAAAAAAAGACGATTTTTTTTTAGTTTTTTGTTTTTTTAGGTCGTTAAGTTGCCATCATATGTATAGACATGAAGGAAAAAAAAGAAGAAGAAGCATAAAAAGTATCTAAATAACCTTCATTCAATTGAAATTTAATAATTTTATATTAGTTCTTAAGTTCTTACAATAATATTGGTTTGTACTGAAACTTCACTCCATTAACCTGTTTGTTTTCATTAGTAACATATTTTAATATTGTTTTGTACGCGTCCTTGAATGAGTTTGTATTATCAATCAGGTAACATTCTAAAATTTAAACCCTTACAATTGGGCTAATACAAAAATTGAATTCAAGTAAAACTTTGTTTATGAGCTTTTATATTTGAGCCCAAATAGTACCATCGGGCCTCGGACCCGGTTAGATGAAAGCTTACCCAATAAGCCCAGGTTCGTAATTTCGTAAATGACAAAAGTTAAGGAAAGACTCAACCGTCTTATTAGGTAGGGTGTATATGAGTCGAGTTCTATGTCCATCTACTTGCTTTGGCTTGGTTTCATACTCCGTGTCTAAAGCTTGTGGTCGGTCTGTGGGTAGTTTTTCGAGTTCATGCTAAACTCGGGTTTGGTTTGTTTAAAATTTATTATTTATTTTGTTTATATTATGGGTGTTCACGGTCCGGTTCTGACGGCTTTGAAGTCAAAGTGTAGCCAAACAACTAGTATTGATATTTTATCTTTGAAAACCAAAACCGAACCGTTGAATGATAAAACTGAATCAGTTACCATATAGTAACTGTTTGGTACCGCTTTGCTTTCATTGTTTTTGACGGAATATAAGACGTTAGCATGAACATAAAATCACAAATCACATCATGTCAAACGTAGCTCATGATAAGGGTGAACTACAATTGAAAATTACCTACTGCGATGAGTTTGAACTGTAAACGTCACCCACCGAATTTTCACTCAAAGGGCCCCGGGTGATGGTGTATCCGGGCGTTATAAATGATATATGTCAAGTTTAGAGAGACGAATAGGAACGAAGATTGACAAGATCAAAGACAAACAATCGATCCACAAATTACAAAAAACAAAAAACTCTCAACACACAAACGATCTGAACAAAACAGAAACAATAAGATCATTACAGCAATGATCTAACAACAGGAAACAAGAAAGAAAACGAAGATGGATCTCCAGTGAGGATTGGGAGACTCAACAATCGTATCTTCGAGAGAGAACTTGAACGGTTTTGAGAGAGATTGACTGGTACAAGTGAACGAACTAAGAAGCTAACCCTAGCCCCCAATCTCTTTCCTTTATATAGCTCCAGCCAGCAACCGACTTCTTTCGGGTCAAGGCAAGATCCAGCTCGTAAGCCCAACAAACTTGGTCACGCTTGTAATTAGCCCACATGATCAAATAAAAAGCCCAACCTGCAAAACACAAATTTAACATATGAACTAAACAAGTAAAATATAGAAAAATAATTTATATTTTTCACACTCCCCCTTAGTTCATATGGCAAATATGTCAATCATGTTAAGTTTTTTACACAACAAATTGTGCTGAGATACCAACAAACTTTTTGTAAAGATGTCAGCAGTTTGATCAGTGGTTTTAATACCCTGAACCTTTACTAAACCCGACATGATTTTCTCTCTAAGGAAAAATAGATCGATCTCAAAGTGCTTCGTTCGATCATGAAATACCGGATTTGCTGTTATGGAAACAGCAGCCGTATTGTCACAAAATAAAGATACAGGCAAAGGAATCTTCACATACAACTCATCAAACACATTTTTAATCCATATTAACTCACACAAAGCAGTACTCATAGCTCTATATTCAGACTCAGCGGATGACCTAGAAACAGTACTTTGTTTTTTTGACTTCCAAGATAGCAAAGACTCACCAAAAAATACACAATAACCGGTAACAGACCTTCTAGAAATGAGGCATTTAGCCCAGTCAGAGTCAGCATACACATTTAATTCACACTTGCTATTCTTATTAAACAAAATACCCTTTCCAGGAGCAGATTTTAGATATCTTAAAAGCCTAAGAGCTATGTTAAGATGAGATTTTCTAGGATTATGCATAAACTGACTTAGGAATTGAACAGTGTATGATATATCAGGTCGAGTGTGAGATAAGTATATCAATTTTCCAATTAACCTTTGAAAACCAGTGACATCAACAACTTTTTCATTATTAACATTACATGAAGTAGTAACTTGATAGTTTTGTTCCATAGGAATATTCACAGGTTTTGCACCAGTTAAACCAAACTCAGCTAAAAGCTCTAGACAATATTTTCTCTGGTTTAAACATAGACCTTGTTCAGTTTTTAGAACTTCAAACCCTAGAAAGTATTTTAATTCACCTAGATCTTTAATTCTGAACCTGTTTTGTAAATCAATTTTTACTTGTTTTATACAGTCAATGTTATTTCCTGTGATTACTATATCATCTACATAGACAAGTAATATAGTGATACCAAAACTATCTTTTTTAACAAAAAGTGAATAATCACTTTTGCTTTGTTTAAAACCAAAATCTAGCAAAGCTCCCACTAATTTTTCATTCCACATCCGTGGGGCCTGCTTTAAGCCATATAGAGACTTATTTAGTTTACAAACTTTTGTTTCAGTTTCTGGAAAATACCCTTCAGGTAAACACATATAAACTTCTTCATTTAAGCTACCATACAAGAAAGCATTATTTATATCAAGCTGATAAAGAGGCCAAGAATTAATAACAGCTAGATTTAAAACACATCTAATAGTAACCAGTTTAACAACAGGTGAGAATGTTTCAGCAAAGTCAATCCCCTCCTTTTGGCTATACCCTTTTGCCACTAATCTAGCCTTGTACCTATCAATCTCACCTGAAGATTTGTACTTAATTTTAAAAACCCACTTACATCCTATGGGCTTTCGACCCTTAGGAAGATCTACAAGAGTCCAAGTGTCATTTCTAAGCAAAGCCTCCATTTCCTCATTCATGGCATTTACCCAATTTTGATTATGTTTGGCCTCTTTAAAAGTTCTTGGTTCATAACTTTTATCTAAAGCAGATATAAAACAGAAAGATTCTTTGGACAAACCAGAGTAACAGAGGACTTTCTCTAGACCATATACACTCCCCCCCACCACATAATCTTTAAGATTAGAAGGGGGTCTAACAGGTCTAGTAGAATGTCTTCTGGAAACACTGGTACCCTCAGAGGATGGGTGACTATCACCCTCAGTGTCAACAGCCACTTCTTCTGAGATACCTTCACTAGGATCAGTAGGAGAGGGGCTATCCTGACTGCCTTGTGTTGCATCAACAGGAGAAGTAGAGTGTCCTGAGTCATCATTGACCTCCCCTTCATCATTGGGATTTCCACTTGAGATGTTTGGACAAAACTCATCAGTAATAGGGTCAAAAAAAGTAATCCAGTCAACTGAGTTATGCACAGGAAGAGTCTGAGATATCTCATCAGTTTTAAAAGGAAAAATGTTTTCATAAAATTGAACATCTCTGGAATAAAAAATAAGTTCTCTATCTATACTCCACAATTTATAACCTTTTTTCTCATTGGAGTAACCAACAAACACACATTTCTCAGCTTGACTGGAAAACTTATCATTGTTATTTAAAACAGTAGCAAAAGACAAACACCCAAACACCCTCAAGTGGTCAAGGGAAGGTTTAAAAGCAAACATAATCTCAAAAGGGGACTTGCCACCAAGAACAGAGGAAGGGAGCCTGTTTATTAAATGAGCAGCAGTCAAAACACACTCAGGCCACATGTTTAAAGGAATACCAGACTGGAACATCAATGTTCTAGCAACATTTAACAGGTGTCTGTGCTTCCTCTCAACAATCCCATTTTGTTGAGGGGTATGCACACAAGATGTCTGATGTAAAATCCCATGTTTTTGAAAAAACTGTTGCACAGAAGAATTTACAAATTCAGTCCCATTATCACTTCTAAAAACTTTGACATTTGTTTTAAATTGAGTTTTTACCAGATTGAAAAAATTTTCAATATATTGACCAACTTCCCCTTTGGACTTAAGTAGATAAATCCAAACAGACCTACTAAAATCATCAACAATTGTTAAAAAATACTTAAACCCATCTTTACTTGTAACTTTATAGGGACCCCATACATCTAAATGTACAATATCTCCCACATTATGAGTTTTATGAACACTTAAGGGGAAAGGCTGTCTGTGTTGTTTGGATTTATGACAAATTTCACATAAGGAAGTTGATTCAAAGGATTTAATCTTTAACTCAGAGTGCAACAATTTTAAAACAGGGTCAGCAGGATGTCCTAGTCTGATATGCCACAAATTAACTAAGTCAACAGAATTAGCACACACCTTAGAACACATAGGAATGTTTCCATACAAGTACAATCCATCAAGTTGCCTACCAGTCACAACAATCTGGTTTGTAGACAAATCCTGAAGGTAACAGGAATGTTCATCAAAAATAGACCTAAGCTTATTATCCTTAGCTAGTTTATGAACAGAAATAAGGTTAACAAAGTACTCTGGAACAACAAAAACACTTTTAAGTATAACATTTTCTGCAAATTTTAAGTCACCAATTTTAGTAACAGTTGCAAAAGTACCATTAGGGTGCTTAATTTTAATGCCAAAACCAGATACATTCACAGCATTTAAAAGGTTCTCATCAGACACTATCATGTGTTGATTTGCCCCAGAGTCTATGACCCAACCACTTCTGTCCATACCAGATCCAAACACATAAACACAACTATTCATGGAATTCAAGCAATTTTGAAACACAGAATGATTTACTCTACCTCCAATATTACTAACTTGAGGAGCTTCAACTGATTTCTCATCAAGCAATTTTAGCAACCTACAGACTTGTTCAGGACTCAAACCACTACCAGTAGAGGAGGAATTAGCACAAGAACTAGCATCACCACAAGTATTATTTGAAGTTCCTTGTTTAACCCCCTGATTTCCCATCCTGTTATTCCTAGGTTTGTATCCAGGAGGATACCCAATTAATTCATAACACCTGTCCACTAGGTGTCCCACTTTATTACAATTTGTACACTTTACATTAGTATTGGGACCCCTATTTGGTCTTCTAGTACTATCAGAAAACTGACCACTCCTTGATACAAACCCAACAGACTGATTCTTTGAACTAGAATTTCCAGTTCTGTGAGACTCTTCCCTACATATTGTAAGATAAGCAGTCTTCAAGGTAGGAAGAGGATCTCTAGTTAACAAATTAGACCTAACAGGCAAGTACACATCATCTAAACCCATTAGAAACTGCATCAACTTAATGGAATCACTAAATTCATTATATTTAGTAGCAGCATTACATGAACAAGAAGGCAGTTTAACCATGTTATCATACTGTTTCCACATAGTGTTTAACTTGTTATAATACTCAGAAACAGTTGAACCTCCCTGATTAGCAGAATTAATTTTCTGATACAGATTAAAAATGATAGAACCATCAACTTTATCAAAAGTTTCTTTAAGATCATTCCAAACAACAGAGGCAAGTTTAGAAAACACTTGACCAACATACAGTTCCTCACAAACAGAGTTAAATATCCAAGATAAAACAACAGAATTGCACCTCTCCCACTGAGTAGCTAAAACTGAATCATCAGTTGGTTTTTTACAAGTTCCATCCAAAAAACCAATCTTATTTTTTACACTCATGGCTAATTCCATTGCACTTGCCCAAACAACATAATTTTCAATACCTTTCAGTTTAAAGCTAATCAGAGAGAGAGTGCTAGAATCACTAGCATGTAGATAAAGTGGATCATCTGCCTCAATTTTGCTAACAAGTGTAGCAGAGGTTGAGACACCCTCAACAGCAGGCATTTTTACTATCTTCACAACAACACAACTAAAACAGATAACCCAAAGTAAACAGCAACACACAATCAAGACAAGCAGACAGATGACACCAGTTATATAGTCCCAGTCAGAGCCAGGTTTTCACACCACTCATAGGGTGGCAGATCGAGGATTAACCAGGGTCTAACAAGTGTCAGTAACAACTACCAGCAAGAGCATCAACAACGAAAACTACAAACAAAAAATAAAATGGAAAGATCTCACCCAATTAGCCTGAGCCGTGATGACCTTCACTTAGGGTCACACAACTCAGGCGCACAGCATCAAGATCTACGTTGTCAGCACCTCCAAGCTTCCTCACCTTCACTAGGGTGAGGTCTTGAACTTCTTGCTCGTCTCTAACAGCCTGCGCCTCCACACGTTGCCAATCGCAGATTCAACCAGTTAGGGTTTTCGAACGTGAAACCCTAGATCTGACCAAAACCAAACAGCGGAATACCCAAGATCGAGATCAGAGAAGGAATCAAAGCCGAATGATGGCTCTGATACCATGTCAAGTTTAGAGAGACGAATAGGAACGAAGATTGACAAGATCAAAGACAAACAATCGATCCACAAATTACAAAAAACAAAAAACTCTCAACACACAAACGATCTGAACAAAACAGAAACAATAAGATCATTACAGCAATGATCTAACAACAGGAAACAAGAAAGAAAACGAAGATGGATCTCCAGTGAGGATTGGGAGACTCAACAATCGTATCTTCGAGAGAGAACTTGAACGGTTTTGAGAGAGATTGACTGGTACAAGTGAACGAACTAAGAAGCTAACCCTAGCCCCCAATCTCTTTCCTTTATATAGCTCCAGCCAGCAACCGACTTCTTTCGGGTCAAGGCAAGATCCAGCTCGTAAGCCCAACAAACTTGGTCACGCTTGTAATTAGCCCACATGATCAAATAAAAAGCCCAACCTGCAAAACACAAATTTAACATATGAACTAAACAAGTAAAATATAGAAAAATAATTTATATTTTTCACATATCACGCCCATTACACATGGTCTAACATGACACGTCTGTCGCCACCCATTTATTCAGAATTATATTATTTTATCAGTAAAGAAAACTGAAATATAATATTATTATTTTTATATTAAATCATATATATCTTCTTACTAGTTGTCAAGCTTAACTCTTAAAGCTCTCTTATATCGGTTTTGTCAATCTAGATTCATTTTCAAATAAATTAATTATTATATGCTTATTCTTTTTATTTAATTTAATTTAAAGAAACGTATTTTATTTCGACTTGAGAAGGTCAAATTTCTTGTTTGATAGGTGGGTATGAAAATGCAAGATGAGCGTTGACTTTTTCAAAATGTCAACCACCCTGCGATGCAACTTTCAGTTTCCACGTTTAAGCCGAAATGCATGTCGGGTTGTATAGTAGTAGCAAATTGCAAGATTACAAAGAGAAATTAGAAGAGAATTTACATTAAGAATCACATTCAAGACACTGAAAGTTTTTGGTGCATTTTATCTAAAGGAACGATAACAATTTTATTTTTCCAGGCACGTGTTTGGCCCCTTTAACTCGATTGTTGAAGGTACTCTTGTTGTTAGAAATATTATTCTTGTGGCTCAAGTCACAGTTATGTCTAATCAATCATTGACTAAAAATACTCCTAAGTTTCCTAATAGGTAATTATTTGATGGACATTGATGAATAACAAAATCTCACCGTATATAGATAGAACTTTGTAATTCACTATTGAATCTAGTTAAACAATGGAAAACAAGTGGTGAATCGGTTTGTTTCATTGATTTCACGAAGTTTAAGCACAAAATAGCAAATGTCCAGAGAAACACGCAGTTAATGGTGTAATCTAGACTGAAGAAGTGATGATTACACATAGTTATTTATACTAACTAAAGAAATCGCATCTTTCACAACTTGAACGGATGCACTTGCTTCTTATTATCAGCAACTGCATCCTCTTTGTTGTATGGTACAAGCAGATGCGAGTGATAACATTATTCTTAACAATGCTAAGTCTTTACTGCATTTGCACATCCAGATTTCACCTATCCTCATCAAGTTCTCCTGGTCCATTAATTATTTGCACAATGATGATGGACTAGGTAGCTTTATTCCTTTCTTGACACGAGCGTTTGCGAAAAATTACCAAAAAATTCTATTGATAATTAGTCATCAAGTCCTCCTAGTCCTTAAGTTTTTTGTAAAATAACTTTAGGACTAGAAATGTGTTGTTTCCGTTAAGACGCATTTGTGACTTTTTGTCATTTTTTTTAAAAGTTGCATCTGCAAGTGTAATTCTCAACTACCTTGTCAGACACTCATTAGTCGTGACAGTCCCTTTGATAGCGTGTCAGGCCACGCGTCATTGCACGGTTTGCTGACGGGACAGTTTTGTATTTTGAATTTTTTTTAAATTAGTTTTCAAATTGTTTGAAGATTTAAAACCACTTCTCACCCTTTAAACTTCTTTACTGTTCTCTTTTCTCATCACCATCTTCATCTCAAACCTCCCAATTTCTTCTCCGTCACTCATCATTCAAACTCAGGTTAGTCGTCTTCCTTCTTCTTTCTCGTTTTTTAATGCCACCTCCTGTTGTGAAATCGGGTGACAATTCAACCAAACACAATGTGCATTGCTCCTTTTCAGTGATGAC
Source organism: Deinandra increscens subsp. villosa (assembly GCA_039602395.1). Lineage (NCBI taxonomy): Eukaryota > Viridiplantae > Streptophyta > Magnoliopsida > Asterales > Asteraceae > Deinandra > Deinandra increscens. Next base: position 28,736,821 of record JBCNJP010000014.1, on the reverse strand, counting down.
ACCGAAAACCCTCGATGATCTCATTCAAAAGTATCATATCCCCTTATCGTTGAATCCGACCCTGCCTCCCTCGAATACCCCCATTTCCCCGTTCCCTGACGGAAAAATTGGTGTTTACACAGAGATGTTTCGATTTGGGAATTGCACGATTCCTTTTTTGAAAAATTTAATTCAAGCCCTTATGTTTTTCAGAGTGCATATTTCACAAATGCATCCTGAGGGGATTTTGAGGCTAAGTCACTTTGAGGTAACATGTCGTGCCGCCGATTTAGCTTCTACGAAAAGAAAAACTTACTCTTAAAGTAGGGGTGTGCTCGGTTCGGTTGGGTTCGGTTTTTAGCTAAAACCGCAACCGAAACCGAAGTGTTAGTTTTTGGGTTTAAGAAACCGTTCGGTTATGGTTAGAACCGGATCGGTTTATCGGTTTTTAGACTTGGTTCGGTTCGGTTTTTAGTTTATAAACCGAACCCAGTTATGCCATGGTCAGATCGAACATGGTTAACACGATTCACAGCCATTGGGCTTGTTCCAAGACTAAAGGTATGGTTGATTCCTTTTATAGAGGTAGGGAGGCTTAAGAAAGTGTATGAGTGTCAATATGGGATGGGATAAGTATTTTATAAAGAGGGGAAGGCTTGAGAAATTTTAGGTGTGTTTCAATGTGGGATAAGTTAGGCTGAGTATTAAAGGAACGGAACTAGGAAAGAAGAAACTATTAAGTAAAAATATATTAAACTCGAATTGGGCAAGAACTATGGAGGATTTCATGAAATCTGAGCTCTAGTACATCATCTCCAAGTAGTTCCTCTCTGAATTCGTGATTTTGTTCAAGTAAGTTAACTTTTTCTAAATCTGGCTTGAGTTGAAATCACCTAACAGGTTGAATAGGTGTGTGCAAATAGTTATGTAGGTGTTTTATACCTTGATGAAGCATGGATTTCACCTACATGCTTGATTTTGTTATGCTTCATTATATGTTGTGAGCGGTTAAGAAAACCCCATACATGGGATTCGAAATTTATGGTAGAGCAAGGGGTGGGTTGGTTTGTTTGACCCCAAGTATGATTTCTTATGTGACTAAGAATGTTAATAATACATGATGTTATGGCTATGATGCAAGTAGCAAAGAATGGGATTATATGTGTATACTTAACTTCAAGAATTTAGTACATGTGTAAACATGCACACCAACTGTTTGTAGAAATGCCTAAATGAGAATTTGAAACTTTATGGTGGATGATTTTGGTCAAATTGATATGTGTGGATTACTTGGGTTTCTGGGTTGGTTATGTTGTGAATTATTAATCTAAAAGCCTAAGTAATTATAGGTGGTCAAGGAGGAAGTTTATGCCGTTAAGGAGCTCAAAATTTGAAGACTTGAGGTAACATTTAAGTTGTATGCTTAATTGTTATAAGTATGTGTTGTTGTGAATCTATTATCTAGTATGGATAAATATCCAAGAAGTAATAATCATAGATAATAAATAGTTGTGTTGTGAAATTGTAAAACCGAGATACGATCTTACTACTGCATGCTTTGATCAATGTAGTGAACACAAGATGTAAATAAGAGATTTGTTATTGAATCACTTGAGATTACAATGAAATCTCTCTAGTTTCTCTCTCTAGAAAACACACACAGAAAGTGTAGAATGACTCAGAGTGTTACCAACTCATTCTAACACAACCTATTTATACTAAGTAACTAAACAGGCTGCGTACCAAATGGTACGGGCGTACCATTTGGTCCGGTGCCAATGATATTGTCACTAAAACTCAGACTAAGACACGCTCACATAGATACAATACACGAGACACATCATAGCATAGGTATATGCTCTAACAAACTCCCCCTTAACGTGTAGTGTATCCATATTCTAACAAAACTTCAGTCTTCAATCTTCAACATCGCTGCATCCGATCTTCAACTTGAAATCCCGTCAGAGATAGAGCTTGCATGGCTGGATCACTCTTGAATCATCTTTAATCTTCAAGATCCACTTGTAAAAATAAAACATATTTCCCTTTCACTATGCTTGAGTCTTGACACATATAACCTGCAATTTCAGAAGACAAAAACGCGGTTTCCTTTTTCTTTTGAAAATTAATTTAATCTTGGCGCAAAACTTCCTTTTGAGAATCCAAGATAGTTTGTTTTTTTCTTATTTTTTTATTATTTTTTTAAATTTGATTTCGTATCACATGTCGATTGGTCGAAAACAAATAAGAAACAAAAATCTTTTTGGCTTTCTGAAATTTTATATCAAAACACACTGAAAATCTTTTTGGACAATGAAACATAAATGCAATACAGAATCATACACTACTTTTGTCTTTTGCGAGAAAAATCACAACTTGGGATCATATTGAACATAACATGCTGAACAACACTTCAATTTCAATTACTTCAGCGCATAAGTCATGTCGATTACTGGTATAATTTGTCCATTTTAAACTCAGGAAAAATCATACTCATAACATCTGGATATGTTATTGTATTGATTAAGTTTGCTTTGACCAGTGTATCCCACACTATCAGACATACTCAGATATGTTTTTGCTTTTATATCACCCTTTGTGATTCATTTGTGATTTAATCACATAATGATTGTATTCATGATTTAGTCAACTGTGTTCCATGCAAAAAGAAATAAGAACGTTAAATCGTCTACCTTAAGGTCAATCTTTCGATACGCAAATAAGGCATCGGATTTTACAAAATAAGAAAATAAAACAAGTTGAAATTGTATAACCCAACAACAATCAGGTCGGTACTTCCGTATACGCAGAGAAAGTCCGATGAGTTATACGAAACACCAAAGAAAATAAAGCAGAACGTCAAACGAACAACAATCAGACCGATCTTTCGATACGCAAAGAAAGTCCGATCGTTTGACAAACTAAATAAAATCGAACAAGTTTAAATCTTTGCAAAATGAACACATGTATACATAATGACTTCTCATTTTCTTTTTCACTTATCTTTTCTTGATATATCATGAGATATGCATCAAGATGTTGTCAACTTGGTCAAGCATTAGTATTTAATGTGTTTATCACATCTGAATACTTTCTGATTTAATGCCGAGCCTACCAAGCACATCGAGCAATTATCTTATGGCATTTTCATCTAGTTTATCCATGAGCCAGACATGTAAGCCAATGTACCATCATTTCCCAATTATGTCGGATACAATTTCTCATTTTTCAATGTTTTTGTATTTTTCCATTTTTCTCCCCCTTAAAATGAAAACTCTATTTTTGGATTTTCATTTTAACACAAACAAAAACACAAAGACGCGATTTTTGATTTTTCAATTTTCTCCCCCTAAACTACATACGGAATGTAAAAAGAAAGAAAATTGACCTTTCGACATAGATACCTTTCAGGTTTAGCTTTCAGAAAAATTTCAGTTTTGAAATTTGATATCACAGGTAATTTAAGTTAAATCAGCAGAATACTCCTCCATCAGCAACTTTTCAATCACCGATAGGTCTTCTAAAAGTACCTGCACACTCGTCAAACACATCAGTTTATAAATGACCCGAAGCGAATCACTTCTGGCCGACCAGTATCTTGATTTCCTTTCGAAACCACCTTAGGTTTCCAGTTTTGTTGTTTTGGTAAATTAGTATTTGATGAACCAGTCACTGTTGAGTGTGACGAACAACCTACATATGGAACATTTTGAAAACGAGGAATAAATCTTCCTTGAGTTTTGAAAAATGTAGGTTGTGAATATTCATCAAATACTCTGCCATATTCATCAATGAATCGTTGTTTGGCAGCTTTACCAACATGTGGAATCTTTCCTTTTCTTGAACTAGAAGCGGCAGAAACCGGACAATCTTGTGCCATATGCCCCTTTTGTCGGCAATTCTAACAAAAGCGATTGTTTAAATTTCGCCGTTTGGGAATCTGTAAAGCTTCACAAACATTAACATCTCCAAAATGATCATAAAAGGAATCGAATACCTGATATCGATGATCATGAACCCATTTCGAAGTCGGGCTCTTTGGAGTAGAATTTGAATTTCCAGAAGAATATTTAGCAGTTTGTTTCTTCTTGGTCTTTGGAGCAGCATCAGTGTTGATAAAGACCTTAGCAACTTTCTGAGAATCCACACAGTGAAGTGGAAACTCCTTATCAGAGAATATCTGATCTGAACCTTTGAGTTTATATAATCTCTCAGGTTGAACTTTGTCAGCTTCAAACATATCCTTCTTGACTTGCTTCAGATTGACTTTCTTCAAATGTTGTTGCTGTTGAACCTTTGAAACATTCACTTTAACCTGCTTCTTTTGAAATCCCAAACCTGTATGTTTTCCAGAAACCTTCTCTTCTGAATCAGACGGTTTATTGATGAGAGGTTAAAAAGTACAATTTTATTATTATTAATCACTCCCTATACATACCAAATTGTGTATAAAAGATATTATTTTAATGAGTTTTGGTGTTTAGATTGTCATAGTGTAAATAAGCTAATTTGTTACTCTCAAGTTGAATATGAGCTACACCGGTCAAAGTGTTAGTTCCTAATTATTTTTATGTTTATTAAACTTAACTCTAAAATATATTAACTAAAAAATAAATAGAATAACATTGTTGGTTGTGTGTTTGTCGTGGAGCAGGGATGAATTGAGTTCTAAAATAAAAGTGTGGTGGAGTCATGCTTCCATACAATTAAAAGAAGATTTGGGAGGCACGTGACTTGTGCATGTCAAGGAAATAAATCTTGCCAAATGTGAACACAGAAGGGATCAGCGAACAAAAAGAAAGCATTCGGACTTTTAAATCTCGGGCGGTACGCCTAACTTATTCCAATTTGGCGCGGTACGCCCACGGGCTAATTCGGCAGATTTTTATTATTTTTATTTTCTAAACCTATTTAAAGGGTGTTTTAGTTCTAGTTCGAACCCTAATCATCCCCAGCCGTTTTTGGGGTGAGAATTACGAATTTTTCACTTTGTTTAGAGATATTGGAGTTCTTGCAATCATCCGGTAACGTTTTTTATGCAATCTTTAATTATAATCATGTTTGTTTCATTAGCCATGTCCGGCTAATCACCACTAACTGCTTTTGGTGATTGGTTGGCGGAATCGTTCTATGACTAATCAATTGCTAAACTAGTTGTTCCGGAATACTTGCTACCGTTGAACACCCGCATGCGAAATTGTTTAATTTAACTAGTAATCTAGGGTTTTAGTGGTCCACTGTTTATTGATCTAGCACTTTCTTGCGGCAGGACTAATCAGCCCATTAGGAAACTAGGTTATTAGGTCAAGGAAGCAATTGGGGGCATGTCTATGTGTCACTAGTTAGTAATTAGGTTTGTTTAGATCGGTAGCCAACCAGGATCCAGAAGTGGTTAGATTTGTCTCATTTGAATTAAATCAATTTTCTAGGTTAAAGTTAGTTACTTTATTAGTTAATTCACCCAATCAATCAAAACAGCTAAGTGGCAAAGTAGGTAAATTTAGGTTAATCAGTAATTTTAGTTAATTTAGTTAATCAGTTAATCAATTTCCACATATTCCCTAGGTTCGATAACCCTAACTTCCACTACTACAAATTTAATCTAGGTTGGGGATTTGAAACGGCCTGACAAACCGTTATCAAATTGGCGTCGTTGCCAGGGAATTAGTGCGCTTTTTGATTAGTTGATTTTCGTTTAATTTGCATTTTTGTTTCATTTTTCAAAAAAAAAAACAAAAATATTTTTCACTTTCTGCATTTTAGTATTTATTTATTTTTATTTTTTATTTTTTTTAGTTGTTTTAGTGTTTCGAACAGTGCTACTTGAAAGGTTTTGTTGTTTTTGAGCGTTGCAGGTAAATTTGAAGTTAATCATGATGAAGGAGGAGAAATGTTATAATTGCGGGAGTTTTTACCACAGAATCAAGTTTTGCCCAACATTGCCAAGTGGAATTCGAATCGTGGAAGATTCAGATGACGAAGAGGAATACGAGGACCCGCACTCATGTTATCCATATGATGAACCACGTTCATCATACAATCAGGGTTATTCTCAATCAGGGAAGTATGATTATTCAGCATATGATGTGTATTCTAATAAATATAAATCTAATGTCACATCTTTTGTAGGGCATGAGGAAGATTTTAGGAAACGCTACTCCCAATCGGCATACGAGGGTCCCCAATATCAGCTACATCAGAATTACAATCAACCTCCTTAGGGTGTACCACAATTCCCTAAGAACCGAGGAGGGAATCAGATACGGTTTGAACGCGGGGTACCAAGAATTGTGACACCAGCCGAAGTTCAAAGGGAGGAAGAGTATGCACGCAGAAGAGAAGTTGCTCAAAGGCAGCATCGAACGGGATATGAACATCCAAATTCAGTCTACTCGCGTTGTAGGGCACGTCCAGTGGAATCTCAAGGATATTATCAGTCAAGTTATCAGGAAGAGTGCAATAAATCTTATCAAGAATACGAGGACCGCCAGGCATATAGTCAAGCGAATTATTCAACAGAACAACCATGGGCGGGTCCAAATGTTTATCAGTATGAAGGTGTTTAGCTTTCTTGCAAGTGCTGAATTGATGCAACAACTTGGTAGGTAAAGCCATGGTAAGATAACCATAAACTTTTTGTTCAAGCTCATAACTTTTTCTTTCATCCTTATCGAAATCTTGAATTTCTTTATACTCTCCATCTGCAGTTGGACGTACATACAACTTTTGAATTGGAATCCATAAATCAATATCCTTTGTGCTGATGTATGCAGAAAAATGTTGCTTCCAGTTTTGATAATCTTCCAACTTTAACAGCTTAGGAACTTTCTGACTTGTTCCTATTTCATTATCAAAATTGAGCATAGCTTGTACTGTGCTTTGCATAGCCGCGAATGCTTGAAAATCAGACATGTTTCACCGAAAATGATACTTTAAAAACTTCGAACTAAAAAACGGAGGTCTTCCAAGCGCTAGGCCGGTACAAGTCTAGATCTCGTCGAGACGAACGTTTTGGCTGGTATTAGCTCCCGTAACTCTTTACGGATCTCAAGTTACGTCAGTTTTAGTGAAGGTCACTTTTCTGCTAGCGTACCAAACCTTCTCAGCGGACCAAATCCGGACCAAATTTACCAGCGGATCAGATTAGTACTCAGCGGACCAATTCCGGACCAACTTAATCAGCGGACCAAACGCGGACCAAATTATCTCAGCGGACCAGATTGGTATGGCGGACCAAATGGTACGACGGACCAAAGAATAACCACCACGGACTAGCTTTGAAGATTGTCTAGCGGACCAAACTTGGCGGACCAGAAACTCGATGAAGATTGCCTGGCGGACCAGAAGTTCTTCGGGCGGACCAGAAGCGTACCACGCTGAATTCGACGAATTTTCGCGAATTTCGACAATTTGGACTGGAATTTGCTTCAGAGAGGTGCGAAAACTTACCAAAAACACTCAGAAATCATTTTTAGCTCCAGAGACACTCGGAATTGGAAAATTTGATGAAAAACTTACGAAACCCAAACTTTCTCTCTCTAAAAATCCGAAAATTGATCAAAAACACAGCAGTAGAGTAACCAAATGCTCTGATACCACTTGTAAAACCGAGATACGATCTTACTACTGCATGCTTTGATCAATGTAGTGAACACAAGATGTAAATAAGAGATTTGTTATTGAATCACTTGAGATTACAATGAACTCTCTCTAGTTTCTCTCTCTAGAAAACAGACACAGAAAGTGTAGAATGACTCAGAGTGTTACCAACTCATTCTAACACAACCTAGTTATACTAAGTGACTAAACAGGATGCGTACCAAATGGTACGGGCGTACCATTTGGTCCGGTGCCAATGATATTGTCACTAAAACTCAGACTAAGACACGCTCACATAGATACAATACACGAGACACATCATAGCATAGGTATATGCTCTAACAGAAATGGAATAACAGTATGAGTTGTTGTAGAGTTTTGGACCGCAAGGGTTTGGTTGGAATTTAATGGTTTTGAGAACCAAGTAAAACCCCTCTTTGGGTTGAGTTTGGGAGTATGTGGTCATAATGCCCACTAAGCACCTTAGGGTGAAGTTGAAACAAATGGTCTTTGACCATGATTGTACCTATGGGTAGGATGGATGAAACTTGACTTAGGATTATAGTATCCTAAACCAAACCAAGTTGATAATAGTTCAACTTGTTGTGTTGATATTGATAATGTTGTGTTTTAACATCTTATGAACTCTAATAAGATAAGTTAATAAAAGTTGAGAATTTATGTGCTAATGTTGGAAATTGAATAGTAACACTTTATTGAATAGAATGGTTACATGGCTACATGGTCATTAGTAGTTGATTATAAATTTGGTGACTTGTTAGCGTAATTGGGGTTTACTTCTTGAAAGGTAGTAGTTGGCCTCTTAATTTGGGGCTAAAAATCATATGAGTAGTATGCATGAAATTGGTTGAATTATCTTACTTGAGTTGCGTTGAAGGAGAAGACAATGGAAAATTCTCCATTGTCACTTCAAATCTTAAGTTGGGATCTTTGACCCATGAAATTCGTTGATGCACTTTAGTTGGATGTTGGGAGTGAATATCAACATTCCAATGTGCAAGTTGGGATCTTAGAATCCATTATATGTTGATTCATGTTAGCTATTGTGTTGGAATCAGACGCCTAGCGTCGAGGTATAGTATGCTTTGTTGTGAATAAGATACGATTCTTACAATGATTGGAGACCATAACTTGTGTATGATCAAGGTGTTATGTTAAGAACATTGCAGGTACGAAGCACCCACAATGAGGTGAGTTGATTATGCCCTGGCTTGGTCCTAACGGGTCAATGGGTCGGGATACTAACGCTTTGGTAAATTGTGGAAACTTTATATGGAGACCCCATCCCTAAGCTTAATTTAGTTGTTATAAATGTTGGAATGAATTAAAAAGTTCTCAAAATTCGGAATTGTGAAATCTGGAAAAGTTACAGAAAATGAACTAAGTATGGAACTGATATTTCCAGGCAAAATCCTTGGAAAACAGTTCCACGCGTATCGCCTGGGAGGGGTGAACCTCCAAGCGACATGCTAGGAGACTTCGCGACACGCAAAGACCTTCGCGATACGCGAGGGGTGGTTTGTCTAAATCTGTTAGTTGTTGATTCCTGCATTTCTTTACAATTGTTTGTTGTTATATGTTGTGTTATTCATCATAATACTAACGTGTTACTGGTATTATGGTAGGTGATGATCCGAGTGGGCCGAGCACGTGATCAAGCTATCTTTTGAAGAACCGAACATCCTAGTTGTCCGTGTGGGGTGTATATTTTGTGAAACAAACCCTAAAGTTGTTATTAGAGTTTTATGGAGCCATGTTTGGCAGCCAATACTTAAAACTAATTTTTGAGGTGTAATCCTATTTTGTTGATCTAGGTGGTGTTTCACCACAACCTTTACTGGGACTTAATGAGTTGTCGTTTTATTAGTTAAAAACGGGTATGGGTGTTACAGCCGTATTGTATGATAAGACACATGGATGAGACAAAATGACATCAGCTCTGTATACAAGCCGCATGATACCATACAACTTATAAGTAGAGCGCCCGGCTAACAATTTAGGGTGTGTGAGGTATTTTTATATTCATTGCTCTTTTTTATAAATAAAATATCAAGATTGTAAACAATATTTTAGGAAATAGATTTCCACTTGCACACATCATCAATTCACTCTATAATTTCAAGTCAACTATAAAAATGTCCATTTTCTTTGCACATGCTTAGACGGTTGATTAAGGAGGTGTTAGATAGAAAGGACGAGGTTAAAGACTAATAACATGTCATTGTAGATCGTTGTAGAGTAAAATAATGATGTTAAATATAAAGAAATAATATAGCCAAAGGCCCAAAGCCCTTGTTGCATATAGTTTAAGATATCGTTAACGTGTAATAATCATGAAAAAGTCAATTAGATCCATTATTTATAATAATATTATTATTTCACAAGTTGGTAAGTCAAAAACGAACAAACAAATGTGACAAGTCGATTTGTAGAATAAATAAGAAAAAGTATTACATTTTCAAAGGAGATACGAAATAAAACGTCGACAAAGAGACCCATTTTATTTTATTATTATATTAATAATAATTATTTTATTGTGACAAAATTATAAAATAGTAAACATTTTTTTCCATGTCCTAAATATGAGTTGTATGACTGACTTTGTATATACAATTGTTATTTTTTAAATGATGACCAAGTCAAACATCATAATTTTACTTCTAAATTTATAAATTTTCTCTAGAGTCAACTTTGTTTTTGTCATTGAGGTTTACCAGTTTTCTCACTTTTAATTCAATTTTAAAAAAATAATCAATTTAAGGGCCCCACCTTTGGTTTTTTTCTTAATTTTGGTCACCTTCAAAAATTCATCCAAATTGAACTAAAAGTGAGAAAACTGGTAAACCTCAAGGATAAAAAACGAAGTTAACTCTTTTCTCTATTAAGAGACACAAACCCTTATTATTTACCTTGGTCTTAGATGTGCATATAAAAACCGGTTATTCGGTTCGAGCTCGCTACGTGAAGCTCAAGCTCAAGCTAGTTTAGTAAATAAGCTCTATTTCTAAGTTTAAGCTCGGCTTGAGTTCGTTAAAGTTCGGCTCGTTTTGAGCTTTTTATCGATCCGATCTTGATTAGCTCACGAGCAGCTCGACTCGTTTACACCCTACTTAAACCTTTAACCTCAAGAACGAGCTTTATTTCTAAGTTTAAGCTCGGCTCGAGTTCGTTAAGTTTCGGCTCGTTTTGAGTTTTTTATCGATTCAATCTTAAATAGCTCACGAGCAGCTCGACTCGTTTACACCCTAGTCAAACCTTTAACCGAGCTCAAGAGGAACATTATCGCTCTAACTCCTAATGAAGTTGCCATTGAACCAAACCCTCACTCGTTACTCTAAGTTGATACATGAAACTCAAATTCAAACTCGTTTCATTAAATGAGCTTAATTTAATATCTCATTTAATCTAGCACCATATGTCAATATTACCTGAGTGTTTAACAAGATTTTTTTCTTAAAGGATAATACTTCAAATATGATAGTAAACAAGGGATTTTGATTGTTATTAAAAAAATTAATACGTTCCTTGTTATGGTCCAAATAGGTAACTATTTTTTTAAAAAGGTTAGATTATCATATCTATATTTTGTAGAAATTTATGTCACACCATTTTAAACGGCTAAAAGGTACGTGAATAAGTTTAAATTTCAAGCCTACCATAACATAAATCTTTTTATACATCCACTAGCTTACCAGCATAGTGGTAAATATATATGATCTTTTTATAATAGGTTTTGTGATCAAGTCTCACTTATAATAAAAAGGAATAGAAAATAAGGATTACAAGTTGAACCATGAAGTTGATGAGTTTTCTCTTAATAGAGATTAAAGATAATCGAGTAAGTGATTTTATGTTCTGTGAGTAATTCAAATACACCATTAAAAATAACATAAATCTTTTTATTACTTCTTCTTAATTTTTAAGGATTTTTCTAATGTGTGCCCTAAGGGCACACATAAGGTGCAATAAATGTATTTTAAAAATTGAAAAATATATCAAGATTCTTTTTGAAAATTGAAAAAGATATCAAGATTCATCTTGTAAAATAAAAAAAATAAGAAGATTCTTTTTGAAAAATGTATTTTTCAATTTTCAAGTTGCATTTATTGCAACTTATACGTGCCCTTAGCGCACACATTAGAAAACTCCAATTTTTAATTTGACCAATTTCATTTTTCATTTTTGTAATATACGACCCAAACCCAAAGTAGATATATGAGTTAATTACGGATTGTGTCCCTGTGGTTTGCAAACCTTTTTGGATTGAGTCCAAAGGTTCAAAAATTTTCATCTGGAAGTCTGAGGTTTGTATTTTTTTGCTATTTGAGTCCCTGGCCTAACGGAGTTAAAAATTTATTGTTAACTCAAAGGATATTATAGTAATTTTATACATCAGGGTCTATTTATGTAAATTAATAAGGTTATAAAAATGAGAGGGTTATTTTAATAACTTACAAATCTAAAAGGACTATCTCTGTAATTGTCATTAAAAATATAAAACTCTCTTTGGAACAAATGCAGGCCCCACCCGTCCGCCCTAATCTTCCGCCACTCCGACCACCGCTTCCTTCGCTGAATCTCATCCGATTCCATTGTCAAACACCTCTTCACCGCCGTCGTTGGAGGAGCGGAGGAACCCCCTAGCTGCCGCTGATTTAAATTAAGCAGAGAGAGATGAAGAGGAGGAGGAGGAGATCGCGAGGGTCCTCGGTGGTCGGCTGGAGGTTGCGGAGGTAGCCGCTGCTACTGTGGAGTCGCAGGAGGCCGCGTGGGTCGCCAGTAAGAAGTCGACGACACCTCGTCGCTGGGTTCACCACCAGAGGCCACGGCGTTGCTTCCTCGCTAGAGTTCCAGTCAAATTGAAGACCAAAGAAGAGGCAGAAAAGGAGTCTCCGGTAGGTGGATTAAATGAGGAAAAGAGTAATAGTGACGCTGTGATAGCGACACCTGTAGGCTGTAGCCATCAATCTGTGAGTGAATTTAGGGATCTTAAAGTCATTTAATTTTATGCTTATTTCTTTTCTAAATTATAACCCATTTGGATGCTTTAATGATCTTTTTAATGTTCTTGTTTTTTGTTGTTGCAGAACACCATCATGTAATCCGGAAGAGTCTGCCGGCAGGGAGTCGGGTGTGTTGCTTATTGATTCGGTGTGCTTTTCTGGTTCGTAACTCCATCCATTCTTCTATTTTGTTCTATGGTCGGTCGGAGTTTTACCGGAGCTCAAATCGCCACTCTAGTTGCTGACGGTGCTGGTAATGGGGGCTGCTGGGGTTGGGCGGTTGGTAGTGGGGGCTGCTGTAGAAGGGATTGAAGAAGACTACAAATACAAAAACACTGAAAAACAACCCTTTAACTATGTGTGAGATTACAAAAATTACAAAATAGTCCATGTACCTATATAAATCTTATTAATTTACATAATAGGTCCCTTAGGTGTAAAATGACTGAAATGCCCTTTGAGTTAACAGAAAAATTTAACCCCATTAGCCAAAAGGACTCGATTCAAACAGAAATGCAAACCTCAGACTTCCAGATGAAAATTTCTGAACCTTTGGACTCAATTCAAAAAGGTTTGCAAACCACAGGGACGCAATCCGTAATTAACTCTAGATATATATATCCCCATTCCCCACCCATAGAAAACACACATATTTCTCGCTTCCTCTTTTCCTCAAATCAAATCAGAAATCAAATCATGTCTGGATACCCCCACCAAAACCCCTCCGGCTACGGTGCTCCACCGCCGTCCCAGCCCTACGGCGCCCCTGCTCAGCCCTACGGTGCACCCGCACAACCTTACGGCGCCCCACCACAACCCTACGGCGCACCCGCACAACCCTACGGTGCACCAGCACAGCCGTACGGTGCACCTGCACAAACTAAACCCCCAAAAGAGAACAAACCAGGATCCTCACCTTACGGTGCACCAGCACATCCATACGGTGGGCCTGCAGATCCTTATGCACCTGCACAGCCATACGGTGCGCCCGCAGATCCTTACGGTGCACCTGCACAAACTAAACCACCGAAAGAGAACAAACCAGGATCCTCACCCTACGGTGCTCCTCAACCCGGCGGTGGCTACCCTGCGGCACCGGGATCGTACGGCAGCCCGTTCGCGGCGCTGATGCCGTCTACGTTCCCGCCGGGAACAGATCCTAGCGTGGTGGCGTGTTTTCAGGCCGCCGATCAGGACGGCAGCGGGATTATCGACGATAAGGAGTTGCAGAGGGCGTTGTCTTCGTACAATCAGAGCTTCAGTATCCGTACTGTTCATCTTCTTATGTATCTCTTCACCAACACAAACAGCAGGAAGATCGGTATACCTCTCTCTCTCTCTCTCTAGAATTTTACTTTCTCACACTAGAATTGTGCTTTCTCTCTCTCGAATTTTACTTATTCTCACTAGAATTGAGCTTTCTCTCATTAGAATTATACATTCTCTCTTTCGAATTGTGCTCTCTCTCTCTAGAATTGTACTTTCTCTCACTAGAATTGCTCTCGCATACACTGATTTGCTGATCGATTTGGCGGAGAAATTGGTAGCGTGTCGAACGCCGCGTATTGGAGTAGTTGCCGTTTTCATTTAGTCGTTAGGTTAAACGCGTTGGGGGTCCCACATCATTCAGTCGTGTGGGGCCCGTTTCGGTTGAACGACTTCACCAAAGCGCGTAGACAGTTACGTGTTTGTAGATTATTGTGGCCCCACAATCCGATGCTGTTTTAGATGATAAAATGGATCGTAATATGATCTGAACACCTAAAATCATTTAGAGGTAACTAACTGAAACTATGCATAGTGTAGATTTAGAAGTATTTAATCGTGTAAGTTTCCAATCGATCTTCCTTCGGCAGCAACACGACCCTTTCCCGAGTTGACTCGGTCCCAGCTAAATGCATTCTATATGCATAAACAAGATTTTAAAACGTCTTGAAATTTATAAAATATAAATAAGGATTATATTATAGTTGGGTTGCTTTTTTATACTACTAAAAAATAGATTGACAAGTGGTTAACCGGTTTAACTGATCCATATTCTCTAATAAGCCAAAACACCAAACGGTTTCTAACTGAAACGTATCTGTTAAGAAAATTTTAAACACCTAAAATGTTTTGTATGTTTTGGACCATGACTGTTTTGGGTTGTATGGGCTGAAGTAGGAACATTTGAGTGTTAAAAGTTGTATATTTTAAGGTGAAATAAGTTGTTAATAATAAGCATCAAGTAATTTTAAGATTACTTGTCTTGAAGGTGAGATAAGCTGTTTATGTTTCAAATCAGATAATTGTTTTTTACTTATATTTATATAGTAATTGTAATTGATTTCCAATATAGAGGTTTACGTCTGACCTGACCTGTCTTGACCGCCCTTATAGATAAACTTTAGTCATATAGACCCATTTTCTATAAAAAAAAAAGGGTTGTTTACTTGTGTTTCCTCCCCAGGTCCCACATTGTTTTAGGTGAGATTTTGCTGGTTATTTGTGTGTAATCTTCTTTAACTGGATAGTTTTTGTGTTAACTTATTGTTCTTGATGATGATATCAGGACCTAAGGAATTCACTCAAGTTTTCTACAGTTTACAGAGCTGGAGGGTGAGTTGTAACAAGTTTCTTTAACATCATTTCAACATTTTTTGTTTAATTAAATTAACAACAGATGAATAAATTTTGTACTTGTTTATTTTAGGGAAATTTTGAGAAATTTGATAGAGACCGTAGTGGCAAGATTGATGCCAATGAACTGAGGGACGCGCTTATGAGCTTGGGCTTTGCGATTTCACCTGTGGTTTTGGATTTACTAGTGTCCAAGTTTGACAAAACTGGAGGAAAGAATAAGGCTATCGAATATGATAACTTCATCGAGTATGTTTAATAACTTTAAAAAAAATCCAAGTTTTTGTTTTTTTTAAATCAAATCTAACTATGTTTTTGTTCTGTGTTTGGTGATTTTTCAGGTGCTGCTTGACTGTTAAGGTATGTAAAAACTTCACCTATTTAAAAGCCACTATTTGTTTGGTCAAATTTTGACCCGTAGCTATATTTTTTATAGTTAAAGTTGGACGAACAGCGGGTTGGGTAATGGGTCATATTGGTTTGGGTCGAATTGTGTTGACCTGCAAACATTTTTCTTTATTTTTGGTCAAACCAGGTCGGGTGACCGGGCATGTGGGTTTTGTCAAATCAAGGCTTAAGTGCTTAACCTAATCAAGGAGACCTTTTAAGCATATAAAAAGTAACTTTTAAGCGAATTTGAACCTGTTAAACCCATTTGACCCGCTTCCTTTTAGTAGTTGAATCATTTACCCGTCTAGATAAGTCATAACTCAAACCAACTCATTGATAAGTTAATGTGCTGAATCTGTTCCTTTGGTGATTGCAGGGGCTAACAGAAAAGTTCAAGGAGAAGGACACGGCATACACCGGGAATGCGACATTTTCGTATGAAGCGTTCATGTTGACCGTTTTGCCCTTCCTCATTGCTTAGGGTTGTTTGTATCTTTACAAGATTCTCCCTTTCACTGCTTAACTCTTTTTTTCTTGATGTTCCTTGTATTTCTTTTCTGATATTCCCTTTTTTCAATAAAAAATTCTCAACTCGTTTTTTTTTTCTTTCTTAATTTGAATGGCATATTGTGATGTGAGTAATGTAATGAAAATCAATAATTCAAGAATCAAATTGAAAACTTCGGTTTGGCTCGGGTTCAAAACTACGATTTGACCTTCAGAGGAATGGCAGCTCGCCTTTGCTGGCGAAAGGAGGGTGCAAACATGGGTGGCTTTCATCGGTTTTGCCCTCCTCTTGTTCATCGACTTTGTACTCAAAACTGAACGGTTCATTTATGCCTAATTTATTAGCTTATAAACACGTTTAACTATATACATGTCGTATTTGAGTCGACCTTATGAGTTTATGGGTTTACCCGTTTAATTTAATTAGTTAAAAATATGTTTTATGTTTGGAGTATGTTAGGCAAAATTTAAAAGAAAAAGAACACAAGGGGTTTTATGCTTTAGACGTATATGTTTTGCATATATTTGTATTCTGGGTTGTAAATTTATAATTTCAGAATATTAATATTTAAATTATTATAATATCTTTTTAATACTGGTAAAACTTATTCATATTATGAATATCCAAGTAATAGATATGGATGTCCACACTTTCACCTTGTCAATTATATAACCTTCTCTAAACGAAAATTTTCACATTTTCTACACGCATTAACTATCTATGTCTCATTGTCCCCCAAATTTGTAGTATTAATACCACAACAATGTAAGGTGGTAATATGCACATCTTTGTATACATTCTATATGTTATAATTCTATTTCTACTCTTTATAATTTCTCAAGCTTCTCTCTACTTATAATTTCCTTCTTATAAAAACTCTCTAAAGAAAAAAATGATAGCTCAAGTGATAGTAATCTTCGTTAAATTATAAGAATTCATAAATAAAATAAAAGAGACATCAAACAAGTAGCTTGATACATTACATGGAGCAAGTTTATAAACTTATAAATATTATCTTAATATTTGACACTCATGAGTCGACAAGTATTGTATTTATGTTTCTATACTTGAAACGATTTTCATGTTCGTTTTGTGTTTGAATTTGTATCATATTTTCTGACACGACGACCCGCAGACACAACCCGCGCCTCTAATTTCAACCATTTTGAGTTTGAGGGTCGTAGAATGAAATCCCCAAAAAGTCCAAGGGGTGAGAGTGGTTATTTTTCATATTGTGTAGGGTGCAAGGTAAATATATTATTTTTCCAATGTTTTAAAAAGTGGATTAACCTGGTCGGTTCAACCAGTTCAACCGGTGGGTCTTCTGGTTCAATTATACCCGGTTTTTAGCTATACTGGGTCAGAAAGTGAACCGTCGGTTTTTCCGGTTTAACCGGATAAAAATCCGGACCCGAAACCGGATTGAACTGGTTTTTTTTTTTACATTAATCTAAAGAAAATGCAGAAAAATTTGAAAAAAAAAACTTAAAAGTAGGGTTTGTCCGTTCTACGTTTCAGTAGAATCAAAAAAGGCTTATTCTTTTGTTGATGAGGAAGAAGATAATAGTGAATTTCATCTACTAAATGACGAAGAGCTTGATGAATAAAACACTCATTTATAGTTATTATGCTTCAAACTTTATGAACTTGTATTGATGTTATTTTGGATGGTTATTATTATGTTTTAGACTTTATTGAAATTGTATTGATGTTATTTTAGATGATGATTATTATGCTTTAGACTTTATTGAAGTTTAAAAAAAATGTGATTAAAAATTTATAAAATGTATATTGTAAATTTACAGTTTTGAGTAGTCAATCCGGTTCGATCGTCCGGGTCAACTCGGTTCAGATTTCCTAATACCTGATTATGTTTATGTGTGATACACCCATGAATAGTGTTGATTCCATGTAGGAATGAGTCCGGTTGGATAATTCGTTTCTAGGGTTTAGGGTCTAACCTCAAATATGCGAACTTCCATCCTGAACTCACATTAAGATGCAGATTTCGATATGGTTTAGGACTTTAGGGTTTAACCGCATACTAATTAGGAAGATTTAGCATTTCTTTTAAGCAAAGTTATTTAACCGTGTGTGTTTGATCTATAGGAACGGTTGGCAAAGCTTAAAGCTGCCTTCACTAGTAAAGCAGGTTTGGTATTTTAAGCATATATCTCAGATTACTCGCTAGTTTTGTCACTAATGGATTGGTTACTTCGACAGTCTGGAAGTAAGGAATTAACAAATAAAGTAGCCGAATTGCAAAAAATGTTAGAAGATGTAAAAGCAGAGCAGCTAGTTTAAAGAGAACATGTGAAGTATTGTACATTCGACACATAATTTAATAGCAATGTTTTGATACTTTTTCATATGTTTAAAGTGCCATGTTGGTTTTATAAAGCACACTTGATGCGTGAGGCACTAGAGACGACAACTCGTTAGTCGTGCACCATCAAAGGGTTGCAGTAGACATTAGTCATTCTCTTTACTGTTCTTAAATGATAATAAAACTAATATTATCTAGGGAGAATATCATTTGAGAACCAATTGGTTTTGAAAACTTTTGTGAATAATTCTAAGCCACTATTTATATATATGGAAAAACTCTCATTAATTATACTTAACATTGACGCCGTAAGGGTCAACTGCAGTTTTTTTTCAGTTTTCTCCACGTTCTATTGATCTCAGCCGTCTAGAGTCATCAACATTTAATCTGAGCCGTATAATGTCGACGGTTTTAAAACTATAATACGGTTATTCTGGGCTTGTGACGTCAGATATTGCGTCATCTAAAACCGCTGTTTGACATTCGTTTTTATATTTGAAATATATTTGAAATGATGTAAACGTGCAGCAGTTATTGCCGAAGATTCGGAAGTGTTAAACAACTGAAAAACTTCTAATACAAAGAGGAGCATCATCGCAACATTCGTTCACTTCTTTGTAACTCATCTCCGACTTTACTTACCTGAAATGCTTGACTGTGAATGGGTCTTCAACTGATGGATATTCATCACGTAGCTGTGTGTACCAGGTCCTTCTCTGTAAATGGCTGCTTAGAATACCTAATTTACTGCAAACAAACAAGGTAATACCTTAATTGCATTCACTTCTTTTGAATATCTCACATATGAGACTTGTAACGGAGAGTTGTAACAGAGTGGTTGATTTTCATAGAAATTGGTTTTGCTTTTTGTTGGGATTGTTTTTTGCCTTTTGTAGTGTAGTAGAAAGAAATTCACTATGAAGAGATTTGGAAGAACAAGAGAAACTATGCGGTTATAAAGAGCCAAGAGATTTAAAGGAGGAAAAGGCTGACCTCTCATTTTCTGTTTCTCGAGATATGCAAGGTGAGTTGTCATTTTCTGCTTCTCGAGACGCACAAAAGGGACTAGAGCACTGTTTATGACAGTCTAGAGACGCGCAATGCACACTGTTTTGCCAACATGACAAGTACAACTTTTTAAAATTACAGCTGTTTTTTCAAAACCTCCATCATATTACAATAAATATTTAATATGTAAAACTATTATCATTTATTTGTCACACAATAAAAAAATGTTAGTATTTTATGATGATTATGTGTATTGTTTTACAGCTAAATTTTAAATTACTTTTATAAAATTCATATTTTGCAATATTATAAAGAATATTATAAAACTGTCAATTTTTTTATCAGAATATGAATAAAATATTAAATATGTAAAACAATTATTATTTAATTATTTTATTTTATTTTTGTTTATATCTTACCTTAAAAATATTTACTATATTCTACTTCTTCTGTGATCCTTATTTCATTTTCTAATCGTACATACCCTAATGACCACTAAAATGGTGGTGCAGCTCTTTTCAAACTATCAAACTAAACTTTTCAAAATGACAGTTCTTCGAGACTTCATTTTCTTTAGAGTAAGTTATTTTCTTTTTTCCATAGTACTACACGTCAATTTTCCTCGGGACATGCAATCTTTTTTCTTGATAATCTGTAGTCATTCATCCTTCTCGAGACACAAAATCTGTGTACACACCAATCAATGACTATATCTTTTAATTACTATTTTGTTATCTTTTTAACTGTAATCAATTTTTAGCTAAATTTTAGGTGTTTCTTTTAAAGGCATTTTATAAACATTTTAAAAACTCTTAAAACCTTCTTTTATTTGTTTTAGATGGTTTTCATTCATCACTTTTTAAGTTTTAATTTAGACGGAGACACCCTCTAATGAGTTTTCATCTCTATTCACGGAGACACCCTCTAATGAGTTTTCATCTCTATTTCTCTAGACTTAAAACGAACCTGTTATTTTTATTTTATCATAATTCTCAATTGCTAGTTTATGTTCTATCCAACTTATTTAATATCTTATGTTACAAGTAAATAAGGCTAAAGTGGTTTTCACAACTAATTCCCAAAAGTGCCTTGAAAATAGATATACATTAATTACACTAAGATATTTTTTATTGATTATAATAATATATTAGTAGTTTAATTTTAAAAAAAAACTTTTTATTGTACTTTTAAATGTTTTTCGTTTTTAAGATGATAATTCGTTTTTAAGATGATAATGAATATCATCCCAATTTTGAAAGCCAATGTAATTACTATATAATTATTTACAAATCTGGAAAACAAATAATTACTATTAATAACATATTTATTTAATGTTATTTTTAAAATAGTTTAAGATGACTCACGGTATATAAAAAATATTACTAGACTAATATATTCTTAGTTTTACACTACGATATTTTTTATTGATTATAATAATATATTAGTAGTTTAATTTTTAAAAAACCTTTTTATTGTGCTTTTAAATGTTTTTCGTTTTTAAGATGATAATTCGTTTTTAAGATGATAATGAATATCATCCCAATTTTGAAAGCTATATTACAAATCTGGAAAACAAATAATTACTATTAATAAGATATTTATTTAATGTTATTTTTAAAATAGTTTAAGATGACTCACGGTATATAAAAAATATTACTAGACTAATATATTCTTAGTTTAGTTCAAGAGATTCAAGTTGTGTACAAAAACATTTAAGCTTAAAAATATAACGGAGTTAATATAACGGAGCTTTATGAAGGTAAAAAAATTTGACTTCTTATATATTATCCTTCCAAACTATTTAATTGCTTTATCTGTACACGTGTCGTTAACCATTAGTTATAATTAATTATAAATGGTTAGTATCAATTTGTATATTCTCATTAAGTTAACTTTTTATTTTTATATATATATAGAATGTACAAAAACCTTCCATGCCCAAGTTTTGGCACATCGGTATAAATAAGTTGATTTGTTTTACATTTTACATCCAAAAACCCCAAGGGTTAAAATTTGTTACATAACTATAATATTCTCAATACTTATATTGGATTTAAAGAGCATTGTGTTATAGTGTATTCATTTATCACCAACTGAATCAACTAATCTAACAAGTTTTTATCTCAATAGAATGGTGGAAGTTTGTATCACCTAGAATGAATCATAAAAAACTAATGAAGTGGCACACAATATATAACATATAGATGCAGAGGACATAACTTTTCAAACAATTTGAAACTCTTATAAACACATATATCAATAAAAATCCACAGATAATATCAGATCATAAAAATTAGTCATGTACCTCGGAGCTTGATTTTCCTTTATTAGGTAATGGTGTACATAAACTCACGACATGATCTGTCAACAGGGATAAAATAAAATCAATTCAACTACATATAAACAAACGGTTCGAAATGGCAACCACTCTCCAACAAAGGAGATACACCAACAAGAGTGGTTACATTCGACAAAATGTCAAAAACAGTGACAAACCTTTGTGTGTGAAGTTGCTGATGTTGGAAACCAGTGTTGTTGCATCTTCAAAGGCACTACTAGCAACTCTGTAAAAGCAATAATACAACAAATAAAAATTATTGCAGCACAATAGGTTCAATGAATATTACTTGTGATCTCGAATAATTTAGCAGCCATCAAAGCCCAAATATATGAGATGACTCAAAAGCCAATATAACAGAGGATTAGTCATACCCATAACCTTTGGGCCACAAATTATTAACCTCATTTGTTCTTGAAAGCTCTAGACAGCCATTTTAAGAGAACTGAAACTTCTTTTAACGATATCTATATAGCCTCACTTTTCAACCAAATAACAATATAGTAAAAAACAAGGTACGCATAAAAAGACTCGAGCCATTGAGGTCAATTATTCACGACACGAAACTAACTGCGGTTTGTAACTATGTCATGTTGCCTTTTATTTTGCTACTTATATATTATGTTTCAGTTCAACCGGGTTGACCTGAATTAAATAATTAACTGTTTCACCGGTCACACAACATTGAATTAGCCATTTTATCAATTTGAATGATGATGGCTAATCCGCCATTAGCTGTTCTAAATTTATTTATTTATAAATTCGAAAGGCATGTCCTTGTAGGCTTGTAGCTGGAAATGGTGCAATACAATCACTAATCTGAGTCACCACTTACAAAGATATAAACGAAAAATAGAAGCAAATCAAGCAATCATCCCTAATCCCTTCACGTTCCGTATGCACAATTTATTTCGTCTATTTAAATCTTAACAATGGTCATAAGAAACAATTGCACTAAAATTCATAAAGTTAACCATAAATCTTCAACTTCAAAAGTAAAGAGTTTTAAAAGTCCTGAAAAATCAAACTACTGTCAAGCTACTGGTATGCAAAAGTAAAGAGTTTTAAAAGTCCTGAAAAGCAAAGAAACCTCTAATCTCCAAAAGTTAGGGTTTCTGAAACATAAGAACTTGAACAATCGTTTGTAACGCCAATCATAGATCTTCAACAGATTTTTAAATCATAAAGCTGAAACAAAAATAAATATAAACAGATCTGAAGCGGAAAAATACAACCTTTTGTTTATTCGCGTATAAATCACTTTGAACTGTAAGATCTGCAACAATAGAACTCCTTGTATCGGCATGGGTTGCGGCGTACTAAAAAAGGACATCAAAACCTTAGATCCAAGTGATGAAGATCAAAACCCTAGATCTAATGTGATGAAAAACGAAACCCTAGATCGATTTTGATGAGAGAGACTAGGCGGTGTAGTGCTTTGTGGAAATGACCTCATGTCTGTGTATCCGGTTTGGGAAAACGGAGTGGGTTTGGGTAAAACAACATAATCAATTTCTCCATACCGTATGCTCAAGCCCAAATGTCAAAAACAAATATTACAGCTAAAGTTCACTATCCCATCAATATAAGCCCAAATGCAAATAAATAAAAATAAAAAATATATTACAAAGAATTATAAAGTGTGTTTTTTCTATGTATAAACCTTTATTATTTAACAAATATAAACTTGTATTTATTATAAAGAACATCTAAATGAAATATTTGTGAATCTGGTATGTGCTTTATAATACATGTTGATAGACTTGTCTAAACTTCCGAAGGGGTTTGTTTAAAATAACAAATAGTTGAATTATTATACATATTATCAAATTAGTATACATGTATATGTATTTTATATTATATAGTATATATCACTCTTGGACATTAATACATTTAAATTTATTAACTTTTACATATTTTACAGCAACAAAACAACAACTGCAGAGCCTAGCGAGACATTAGGCACCCACCAACCAAACAAGACAATAAAAACCCAACATGAAAATGAAGGAAACAGAGAAAAAAAACAAAACAAAATAACCAATTACAGAAAAAAATAAAATCTCCTAACCAAAAGAATCCACTTTCTACCAAAGGATATCAATCCCTCCTCACTTCTTTCAATCTTGATTATCCACCACCAGGCATGTTATTGCGCCACGTTCAACTCCACTTACGAATCTTGCTAAAAAAATTGCATAATGTATTCATAATATTCCTAAATTCAAACCAGCACATCTCTAGAGAATTAGAACTTTTCCACATTTTTCATCCTTCTCTCTTCTTTTTTTTTCTTCGAATTCTAAGAGAAGATATGATCCTTTTATGTCTTCAAAATCGTCACTTTAAAGCCATTTTTCTGACTCAAGTCGTTTGATTTGGGGACAACATCCAAATTCAGCCTTGAATCATTTACACCTCGACAAATATATTTTTTTCAATTCGTCTTGAGAAACCCATAAGCGTATGCGAGCACAACCTATAATATATATACCAGAAGCTCGATGGACGTGTTGTATTTTCCTTCACTGAAACAACCATACTAGAAGCATATGCCATCATTTACAGTGCTATGTGAACCACAACAAACATAGATTTTTCAAAGCTTAATATTTTGACCCGGATTCATCATCAGAACCAGCATACCTTGTGCTGTGAGAATTTTATGTTACACCCCACCCACCCAGGAAAGAACAACACACACAAAACGAAATACAGTACAAACATGCCACGTATGATATCAAATCGTATATTTAAATTTACACAAGAATTTCGCACATAATTCACAACATGTATCAGTTTTCAATTAATCACCAATGTTTCGAGACTCCAACTTATGTGTAATGTTTATAAAGTGTTTTAAGGATACTAGACTCTTTAATACCTTAATTGGCATACTACTCCTATATACGTTTGCCGATTTTATCAGTTTATAAGGATTGGGTCCTACCCGAAAGGCCAGAATGTCACACCACGGTTGCTATACACACCAAGACTTTTAAACCCATCCCCCCCCCCCCCCAACCCAGAATTTTGCATCACAAAACAAAAGGAAAGACCATAAAATTTTGTATCACCCTAGAGAAGCATTAGTTGTGGAAGGGAGAAATTAATCCAACTTGACCAATCCAAATTCTCGAACTTACCTCTGCTCTTGGTCCATAAATATGAGATCGTTTTCACCTCACGAAGAACCATTTTTGCTTCCACCATCCTATTGCTAAAAACCACTTTATTTCTAGCCTTCCAGATACACCATAAATCGTAATTTAAGTTTTCATTAAGCATATTCCTACGGTTCACCAATAACGGTCATTTTTTATGTTCTTGGAGGATCTCTTTTACCGAGGACAACATTATACTTGGTGCTTTACACCATCTCAGAACCAAACTCCAAACAATTGCTACCCTATTTGTGGCCCACGAATAGAGAGTTGTCATTTAATCGGAATACGATCCATAGCCTCTCTCCATGCAAAAGCATTCACCTTTAATGGTACCCATTTAATTCACGAGAAAAAACTCTCATGCTACCCTAGAGATCTTATCTGCACTTCTTTCCGAATCAAGCCGACTTTAAAATCTTGAACCATGCGAGATCCCCAACCACACCAAACATTTTCATTTGAAAACCTAATCCCCATCAACATTTTTTTTTGAACGGCAATTCATTAAAAGGCCAACCGCCTAGCAAGCCTGAACTACCTCACCAAAGTGAGAGGGTAACCTACCTAGACATTCTCATTTAAAAGCAGACGGTGATAAGGAGCCATCTATTCTATCCGCCACCACACACATCTTCTCCTTTTTCTTAGAGTATTTAAGATTGATTATAAGTGTATATGTTTTTTTCACCTACTAAATCTTGGTCCGAGTAAAAGTCAACCCCGTTTCATTGAAAATTAAAACAATTAGCATAAAAAATTACATTTTTTTCTATTTACTAAAAAAAACATTCGTTGGGTTGTCTTTCATTTTCCACTTATAAAATATTATATTTAATCTAACTTAAATTACGATTATAAATGTAGGTTAAAAAAATAATACATGTATTAAACTATTATTAAACTATAATAAACTATGATTACCTGTATTAAGCTATTATTAACCTATATTAAACTATTACCAAAAATTCTACACTTTCTTGTATTTATCGAAAAGTGAATCTTGAAACCGTTACCCGTACTGGGACGGGTATAACACTAGTTATAGTGGTGGTCAACTGAAATTAGTGGTTGAGATTTACTTCTCAAAAGAAAAGTTTCTAAATGAACCTAACCCATATTATCTAATCATAAATATAACATATGGTTGTTTAAATTAACGATGGAAATGGATTTTTTTTATATAAGTGGTTTATAAACATTTAGCTTCTATGTGTTAGCTTTCTAGGTTGTATAATAATATTGTGAACATAAGTAATTTTAATATCGTATTTTTCCAGCCACTTTTACTAAAAAACTTTTACTAATTTAAAGATTGCTGGTTACAAATCTAAACACTTATATCCTGCATTGCATCTTGTTACAGCTAAGTATATGCTTCATTCAAATCAGTGAACATAAGTAATTTTAATATCGTATTTTTTCCAGGCTTTGAAGGATCTGCAACGGGTTACCGAAGAAAATGCCAAGCTCCATTACCGTACAATTCATCTTGTACGAGCATTAGAGAAAGCTGATAATCACTTAGCTTTGAAATGTAGTGAGCCCCGTTGACTATTATTATGTTCTACATTATTTCACCGTCAAATATCATACATTCTCGATCACCAAGTAAGATAGCGATCTTTATCGACTTAGTTTTGTTGATTTCTGCACTGTTTTTTAGTTATGTGAAGCCTTCGGCTCTCGTTTTATTAACTAATGAGTAAATATGTAAATTGAATGAAAATGTTGCGTCCCAGAATCTCGGGGTAGGATTGTTAGAGGTTAGCTACACGTGGAAGTGTCTTGTGAAGGTGCCTACAAAACAGAAACACCGTTAGTCTTGACACGGAGGGCCCCGAAGGGGGTCTTCGTGACAACACTCCGGCGTGAGAGTAAGTATTTGCTTAAGGAGAGAAATCAAATGAGTAAGGAAAGTGTTAGAGAGAATTTGGGATCCTTTACCCGGTTGTCCAAGTGTTGCTTATATAGTGGTCTTCGAGGGCGAAGCGGTCATTTCCTCTTCTCACATCCCCTTTCCTTGCATTAAATGTCTGATGGGGTCGCAGGGGCTTCGAGCGCCGAGAAACAGGCTGGACTGGCGGAGATGCCATTCACATCACCTGTCCCATCGTACTACCTTGTACTTGCCTGTCCTCCTTGTCGGCTATATCCCCTACACTCGTTCGCTTATTCCCATTGCCGAGTTTGCCTTTATCCCTTCCGCCATGGCGATACCCGAGGTGGCATCCTTGGCCCGTTATCAAGGGCAAGGGCTTCCACGTAGCCCGTCGCCTCGGGAGGTGCTTCTTCGTAGCCCTTCTATTTTTGGGGCCCTTATGAATGACCTTTTGGGGGTATAGCCCAATAGAAAACAACATTTACCTGCATTCCTTTTCATAAATGTTTAATGGATAGTAAAAGAAAACCTAGTGCATGATGCTACCATATGCATGCATAGGTTTGGGTGTATAAGCAAGGCCACTTAGGTCCGATGTACACATGCATAGTATCCTTCACCATTGCATCAGAGTTATATACCATAGTTATCGTACTTCAACATTGTACGCATGCATAGTATACAATTTTTAATTTCTTAGCGAGTGGTTCAGAGTTAGGGTCTTTCTGGAATTAGCCTCTTTATCTTTTGCAGTGGAGGTAAGGTTGCCTACATCTCACCCTCCCGAGACCCTACGAATAGTATTTTTTGTGCCTTTGGTTGGACTTTACTGGGTGTAGTTGTTATTGTCTGTTAATTTCCTAGTGACTGGTTTTATGAAATTAAGGCAACCGATTTGTAGATAAGCAACAAACTGGACATATGCCTTGGCGTTTTGTAGGGTGTGTCATGAAAGCTTATGGATATAAGATAGCCTAAGCGTGCTCTAACCTTTTGAAAAGTTGATAACGTCACATAACATCTTATATCATCGGTTTTGTAATTGTATAACGTCATGATGTGATTGGATCACTATCAGATGTTTAAATGAATTTTAAGAGGAAAACAAAGTAGTAAAATCCTCGTGTTGCATATATACAACCTTCCTTCTTCCCCCACCCCCACCTGTGTGTGTTGCATATATTCAACACCTCCTATGTTTCGTATATGTTAGCATATATTTAACCCCCCCCCCCCCCCCCCCCCGTGTCATATATATGCAACACCCACGTGTTTCATATATGTTGCATATATACAATCCCCACCCCCCACCCCCACCCCACCCCCATGCGTGTTGCATATTTGCAATAGCCCCTCTGTTCCATATATGTTACATATATACACCTGACCCCCTATGTTTCATATATACAACCCTCCCCCCCCCCCCCTCCCACCCTCCTCCCCCACCCTCCGTGCGTGTTGCATATATGCTTTATTTTTTTTTCCGAACACACCGGTATAAATTTGAACGAAAACGCACTAGTTTTTTTTTAATTATTTCTTCTGTCTCATGAGTGCTTTTTGACACGTTTTTATTCTCGTAGAAGATTATTTTTTTTTATAACTTTTCTCAGTTTAGTTTTTTTAGTGTCTTAATGTTTTATTTATGTTCAATAAAAATATTATGTTTGAATTTTATATAAAAAAAACATATCAAAATATAACAATAAAAATAATACAGCCACACATGTATACATCTTATGTCTGAAGTTCATGTGTGAATCTGCTGCATGGCAACTCCATACAAACCACACTACATAGGTATACTTCATGCCCTAATTACATGTCTACATCTTATGTTTGAAGTTTTAACAATTTTATTTGTTAATAAAAGAGAATTAAATTATAATAATTCAAACTATGACTCATTTTCGTTGTGAAGAGTAATCATCGCACATCTAAATTTGATTTTCACTTGTTTTCATTTTTATGTTTCTTATATGGCTCAATGTACATCATCATTATGACATGAAAATCATGTATAAATATATGACAACTATGCTACTTGTATTGTTCTTAACAATGAAAATAATAGTTCAAAATTTTATTAGCCAATAATTCTGCAACACCCATACCCATTTTAACTAGTAAATTTGACATAACATTTGGTCCCAGTAAAAGTAGTGACGTGCCACGTCATCATTAACCAAAACATGATCATACAAAATTAGTTTAAGTGTTGTTTGTGATATTTCAACACCCTTAGAACTACGTTAAATACATAAGGGGATTCTTTTTACAAAGGACACCTCCCCACAATACAACATAGATGTTTGGTTCTTCAAAAGATGGCTTGATCATCCGCTCGAACTCGTTAGCTCCTTACCTACCACAATTACTCTGGTCTCGTGTGCCCTTCCTCCTTAAAATACTAGCAGGTAGTTAGGCCTCGACACTGATTTGTATAATGCCCTCTCTTGTGACACTTTTGACATTCTATATTTGTTCTGCATTGATCAGTATAGTGCCCTTTTTTCTGGCATTGATGACATTGTATCTCGCTTCTGCACTCCGCCACCTTATGGCCTTTCTTCCCACATTTCCTACACGTCTCATCCTTAGCTTTCTTGAAATTTTTTTCATTGCTACTCTTCCATCCTCTTTACCATTTCTTATTGTCAGAGTTCCTTTTATTTCCACTAACTTCCTCCTTCGGTTCTTCCTGTCTTACCCATTCCTCACTCAGTATTGTTACCAGGTCCATGGCGGACTCCAGCGTCTGTGGTCGGGTTGTCCTCACATTCGCACGAATTTCAGGGCTTACTCCCTATACAAATAGTTGTACTTGTCTGTCTTTCATTTCGGTCATACGAGGAACCAAGGTTAACAGTTCATTGAAACGGTTATGCTTTGTAATCCCTTATGTCCATTCTCAAGTTAGTAAATTTATTCTCTAGTTTTTCCCGACTCACTTTCTGATATGAACTTTCTCATTACTATCTTTCTGAACCAAATCCATCTCTTCTGATAAACCCGATCCTTCCCTTTTGCGTTTCTAATCGTCTTCCACCAAATTAAAGCGCTTCCTTTGAATGACTGAGATGCAAATCTGATTTTATCTTCCTCTGTGCAGTTGTTGATTTCCAACACTTCTTCCATTTCCTCTAGCCAATTCAAAGTGCCAGTTGTACTCTTTTCCTCTTTAAAGATACTGGCTTATAAGCCATGAAAGCCTTGTGGGTGCAATCTTTTTTCTTCGCACGTCTCCTGTCTTCTCTGTCACTTTCCTCCTCATCAGATGAATAATCTTCATAACAAAGATGTTCTTTCTTTCGTCTGGGTAAAGATTCGTTTCTTGAGCTAACGGGTGATCTGGGCCGTTTATCATCTCGTCTCTATCTAGGCCCGCGAGAGTGGCTTTCCTTTGATTCAGTAGGTGCGCTTCTAGCTGGTTTACGCTTGGCTAAACGATCTGATAGTGCAACTGTTACTTCATTAGCAACCATTTCTCGTATACGTCTGTCAGTATCATTATTTTGGGATTCTTGACGAATTGATGGATTATCATTTTCATTGGAGCGGTGAGTCTGATTGTCTTCTTGATTGGTAGCCCTATTTTGGATCTGAAATAAATGTTTGCCATGGCGATAGTATATGCTAGGAATGTGGTATTCTTGGAAGTTTATGAATTTTGCTTTGTATAAGTATTCTTTTTAATGCTTGTAACTAGTTTTGAGATTTTCTGTTTGATTTGTTTCCATCATCATACGGTTGATTGAATCTTTCTTTTAGGCAAAAGCCCAACCTTGCTTATCATTTCTGTGTTTGTATTTTTCTTTAATGATGTATTCATATATATACATATATATATATATACATACTTGTACGTACATCTAATATACAGATCATTTGAGTACTATTAGTAACACAAAATGCACGTTTTATTATAGCACACACAAACTACATAGGCTGTTAAGCAACCTATTACTATTTCAAACTTCACACACCAAAGTTTCAATACATCACAAACACAAGCATTTAGGATTTAAAAAGATTGTCACCTTCGTATGTTAGGACGTTACAATAGGCGTAGCAACTAGTGGTGTTTCCTTGTGTAGTGAGAGACCAAAAACATCATTCATATTCATTTCGTCTTTAGCATGTGGAAGCTTCCAATCAAAGTGATACACAAATGATGCAACCATCAGACTTACCATCCTTGGAGCCAACATCATTCCCGGACACCTCCTTCTACCCGACCCAAATGGTATGAACTCAAAATGTTGTCCTTTGTAATCGATATTCTTGTCCCGCAAGAACCTTTCGGGCATAAACGATGACGGGCTTTCCCAGTAACTCGGATCCCGTGCAACGGCCCACGCATTCACAAGGATTTGTGTCTTGGCCGGTATAGTGTAGTTACCAAGTTTGACCTCCATCTCAGTTTTGTGAGGCGCGAGTAAAGGAGCTGGTGTGTGAAGTCGCATTGATTCTTTGATGACGGCATGCAAGTACGGGAGATCCAGGATTTTTTCTTCGATAATTTTCTTGTCTTTTCCCACTATTTGGCTGACTTCTTCACGGACCCTCAGTAACACATTCGGTGGGCTACGTAACAATTCAGTCATTATCCATGTTACTGCGTTTGAAACCGTATCAGTTCCTGGTATAAACACATCCTGCAGTTATTTAAAGCAACTATTTTCGGTCATGTAGCTTTGAATTAAACTGATACATCATTTTGGATTAAATGTACATTTTGATGATAAAAAAAGAGTAAATTATGATAATGCTCCGTAAGGTTTGTATGAATTTCACATCTTGTTTTTAAATTTTAAAAGTTACATCTATGGTCCTGACGTATGTCAAGTCATAACACATATGGTTTCTGGGTTGGGTACCAGTTAATTTTCTCTGTTAAATTTTGTAAATACCCATTATACCCTATATTTATAGTTAATAAAAAGAAAATTTAAATAGTGTACCCACCACCACCACCACATCTACAACTTTTCTGCAAAATCACACATATTTTGATTCAATGTTAGTTTAATTTCTCAAGGAAATTGGATACATACTTATTTATATAGTCTACTCATCAATCATATTGATTATGTTGGTTTGTTTAAAATCTTTGTTGGTACTATCCTAAGGACTACAGGTGAAATTAGTGTAAATCTTAAGGACCATTATTGCCGTAATTTAAGAGATAAAAAAGGCAAAGTATATGATTTACCACTAGTAAAGCCTTGATGTGTACAAGGCTGAACCTGTCTTCATGTTCTCTACTATATTCCAGCAGTGAATCCAACATATCACCAAACCTCAACTCTGGATGTTTTAGTCTCTCGCTTACAAAACCTTCTATCTCTTCATCTAACCACTTGTAAGCCACCTTAGCCCGCCGTCGTAAGTTCTGCGGGTCCAACGGTTTCAGCACCGGAAACATATCCGCTACGTTGAACTTTCCCAACACTTCCATCGCGGTCTCGGTGGCCATCTTGAAACCTCTGGCATTGTCCGACTCATAGCCGGTCATGTTGCACGAAAGAAGCGCGTTTGACAGCTGGTTGAGCGCTACGACAAACGCTAGTTTCCCGATGTCAAGGGATACCTTCTTCTTCGCAGACTCCCGAATGAACTCCACGGTTCCGTCCATCACGTTTTGGCGGAGGCCGCCGAGGGTGTCGATTTTTTGTTGGTTGGTTAGATAGATGTTAAGAGCTTTTCTCGAGGCTCGCCAGGTTTCGTTTGGCGACATCCAAAGCATTGCGGCTTCGGGATCTTTCAAGGCGGTAAGAGCGTGTGGGGTGGGACGGCCGGAGCAAGCCTCGTCTTTGCGTTGGAGGATTTCTCTGGCGGCGTCAGGTGTAGATGCGACTACACTCGTGATGCTGCCCAATCGGACGGTCATAAGTGGGCCGTGTTTAGCTGCGAGCTTGGCTAAGGATTCGTGGGGTTTCGGTCCAAGTTCTAGGAGGTTTCCGATGACGGGGAAGCCGACCGGCCCCGGAGGGAAACCGCTTTTCCGGTAAAGATCGATCATGGCATGTAGGATGAAGAAAAATACGATGGAGGGGAGAATCAGATAGAGATGATCATGAATCTCCATTGACATTGATATATATGATTCTCTTTCGTTTTTTATTTGTTTTCGATCGATACATATGAATAATACAATATTGGCAATGATATACATATATATAGCCATTTAGGCATCGATCTCAACATTTTTAATCATTATCTCAATAAACCCAACTACTTCCTCTTTAACTTGTTCAATAATCCCACCTACCACCTTAAATTTGAACTTATTGATTTCTAATATCTTTTAAACATATGTCTTTTGGAGGAGCTTTATTCGATTGGGTTGTCGATTCTAGAGCCACCATGATTCATGTTACACACTTACACATCAAGGTAATTTGCTAAAGGATGTTAATCCCACAACTAATGGATAAATCACATAATGAAAAAAAAAAAAAAAAAAGGGAGAGTCTATCGAAGAAGAAGAAATTATAGAAAATATGGATTTTGTTGAAACTAATATTCCTAATCAGGAGGCTCAAAATGGTTCCAATAATTTGCATGAATGGGGATGAAAATATTAACAACAATAGCATCGAAAATGAACTTCCCAGTGTACAAACCGAACCCATCGAAGAAGGCATGCATTAATTTCTCTGTAGATTTAAATTCTATAAGATGAAGATATATCGCTCAAATAATATAATAGAATGTGGTTGTGTATTATTTGTTAGGGTAAATATCATGTGAAAACTTTTTATTATTGTGAAAATCTAAAAATCTTTTTAAATGAGGGTTACTAAAGTAATTTTACATTTAATTTTTAATATTATCACTACCACACCTCCATGTTCAATATTACTCTATAATAACATAATACAACCTATGGTATAATTTTCAAAACATAGTGTACAAGCTGTCAATGCATAATTTGAAGTTACAACATTTGATGGCCTTGGTACAAGCACACACTGCTGGAGAATTCTTGAGTCGTTGTTTTCTTCTTCGGGCCCCACCCCAAATGCACCTTCCAAAGCCATTGTACAACTCGACATACTTTTTCTTTACACTTTTGTCTGGACTTGAGGAGATGGAGGCAGGCTCACATGGGTTGGTGTATATCATACGCCTCCTCCCTCTCATCCTTTTCACACGTAATATCTCTGCTCCTACCATATCTCTTTACGCCATATCTCTGCTCATCTATCTCTCTTTTTCACACAGTATCTTTGCTCAAGATAATCTTTCAGAAACATGATCGCTTTCTTATACGATCGGTCATCGTCGTTGCTCCGCCTATGGCGTTGAAGCGGCGGCAGTTAACCGGAACCACGATGCATGTTTTTCTGATCGATTGGTTACTCTATTGGACAGATTCACCGTTGTTCCGCCTATGGCGTTGAGGCGACGACGCTTACCCTGGATCTACGATTCCTGTTTTCCTGATGGGTTAGTTTATCGCCCAGATCCAGCGATGATATGAACTTTTAGGGTTCGAGCAGGATTGATTCTGGGTTTATATAGTTATTTCTTTGTGTATTTGCACAATAAGAGTAATTATGTTGGTACAGATCTGGCGATGATATGCTTCACTAGGATTTGAGCCAAAACAATGTTGGCCCTTTGTAATCATTTCTGTGTGTTTAAATCTGATGAAATGTTGAAGGTTAATTGGTGAAAAACTATGTTGGTCCACGTTTGGCGATGATTTGATCCCTTAGGGTTTGAGTTGTAACGATGCTATTTTTTTGTAGTTATTTGTTTGAACAAAGATTTTAATTTGCTATCTGTTACTTTTCATTTTGTGTTTCACATTTGCATAGCAATTGTTTCTGTCAAATTTGCAGGTTTACAAAACCTTTTGTGCGCTTAATGTGTTCGACCCATCAACACAAATAGCTGCGGCTGAAATGAAAAAGCACGTGGTTAAGTCGGTGTGAAAAGTGCTAACATTAGATGGATCGGTCCCTGTGAATCATATCATAAGGTATTATATAAGAAAAATCTAGGTTTTCTGAAACTTCTGTGCGCATAATATGTCACATGGTTTGGTCTAAATACATTGCTTTGCGATTAATCAATGTATTTTTGGATAATTGTACCATTTAACATTTTATTTGTTTATTTTTTCCTTCACCTCTTCATTTGTGCCATTGATTTGCGATTGATCATTCATTTTTAGATAACTGAACTTTTTGTTCAGATATTGTTTAGTAGTGATTACCCATTTATTTCGTCTAATCAAATTATCATTTACCCAGTGCTATTTTGCGTTCTCTCTGTTTATTTAGGGCATATGCTTTGTTTTTTCTTTTTTCTCTTGATTTGGTTTTGGAGCTTTTGTTTGGTTGTAATATGGGTTCTTAGTTTTCATGTTAATAGTTCTTTTTGTAAATTTGAAGAGCTTATGTTTTTTAAATTGGTTGCAAACTTTTGTTTCTTTGCAGTGGAGGTGATGAGTGGCTTAAAAGTACATTATATTTAATATTAATCACCCCCTAAACACACCAAGTTGGGTATAAAAGATATTGATTTAAATAGTTTTGGTGTGTAGTATTTCATATAGTAAATGAGCTTAAAAGTGTATTTAAGTTGAGTCTGAGTTGTACAATGTTGATGAGCCGGGTATCGTAATTATCTTTTAATATTTTCTGTTAATTTAAACTTTCCATCGAAAAAGAAAGAAAAAAATAAAAGAAACTAAATGAAGATTGCATACATACTGATGACAATTCGTGAGTTTTCATGAATTATTAATTTGAGTTATTTGTTCTTATTAAATTAGGATTTAACTAACGAGGAGTGGAGTCCAATTTGATAATGCAAAGAGTTGGATGGGCATGAGAGATGACGTGGGAAATAATAAATATGAAGGAGTTTTAAGGGCTTCTCACGTGAAGCTTCAACTTCAATCAATTAAATTCTCATGATGTGCATCCAAATTGGAAGTCACGTGAGTGGAGCTCCTGGTGTGCTAATAAATAAAACAAGACTTGGGCTTAAAGGATTCAACTAAATTAAATAGAAGATGGGCTTTTGAATGAGCAACAAAAATTATAAAAAGAGACGCAAAGGTTTTGGGGAAGGACTTCGACGGCAGCTTCACGCACGAAG
Organism: Deinandra increscens subsp. villosa; assembly: GCA_039602395.1. Lineage (NCBI taxonomy): Eukaryota > Viridiplantae > Streptophyta > Magnoliopsida > Asterales > Asteraceae > Deinandra > Deinandra increscens. The sequence goes on along the minus strand of JBCNJP010000014.1, from coordinate 28,700,864 downwards.
AGAAGAAAAAGGGCGCAGCCCTTTGGCTGCTATTCTTTTGCGACCAGAAACAATTCCACGTGATTTTCTTAGTTCTTTTTATAGTTTGATCATGTCTTTGAGTACAATGTCCGGCTAAGTCTGAGTGATTACCGACGGTGAACGGTTAGCATATTACTATTCTGTTTCAGTTATTCTTTGTCTATTTTCTGATTCTATAAACATAGTGACAATGTTTGATTCATATGGATTTTCAATTTAATTCTATTTATCTTGCGTTTTGATTGCATATGTGTCCCCCGCTCCCGGACTACCTTTCTTAGCATAGCTCTAGGACTATACTTAGCACTTGTGTGATCTGAATGTTTGGTTGAATTGAGTTGAACTGGATAATTGAATTGGATTAGGAATTAGCTAACCGGGATCCTGAGGTTATCACGGTTTTAATTTATTTTTTTCCAGTCGAGTTAAAATTAGTTTTCTTAGAATTAATATAAATCAATTTCAACAGCAAAGAGGCAACTTTTTATATTTTCAGTATTTAGGTTAGTTTAGTTAATCTAGGTTAGTGACAGTAACTTAGGTTAGATTATTAGAGTCGCTAATAACCACCAACTCCCCTGGATTGATACCCGACTTACCCTGTCTATAGGTAGTTAGGATTATTGTATAGCGGTCACGACACCCGTTATCAAATTGGCGCCGTTGCCGGGGAGTACGTGCGCTTATTAGTGATTTTAGTTTTTTTTTCTTGTTAGTTAATTTTTTTTTTTTTGTGTTTTGTTTGTTTTTCATAAAACTTTATAAAAAACCAAAAAGATTTTTTTTTTTAGCAATTTTAATTTTTAGTAGTTTGTTTAATTTTCAAAAAAAAAAAAAAGTTTACAAAAGTTGTCTGGATTGCTAGTCATCGATTCCATTGCGTTATTTTATCATCTCGATCAGTACTACGCAATTGGTTTCTGTGTTTTTGAGCGTTGCAGGTAGATTCGAAGTTAATCATGGGCAAGGAGGACAAGTGTTATAACTGCGGGAGTTTTTATCATAGAATCAAGTTTTGCCCAACATTGCCCAGCGGGATCAGAATTGTGGAGGATTCAGAAGATGAGGAGGAGTACGAAGACTCATATTATCCATATCAAGAGTCTCCATCATCGTACAATCAGGGATATTCCCAATACAGGAATTCTAATTATTTAAATCATGATGTTTATTCTAATAATAATTCTAATTCTAACTTTGAATCGTTTGCAGCATATGATGATGGATTTGGGAATAATTACTCTCAACCAGTCTACGAGGATCAATACGATAGTGACCTTAGGTATCCCCGATATCCCCAATATCAGTCACAGCAGAACTATAACCAACCTCCTTGGGGTGTACCACAATTCTCTTACAACCGAGGAGGGAATCAGATACGGTTTGAACACGGGGTACCAAGAGTTATGACACCAGCCGAAGTTCAAAGGGAGGAAGAGTATGCACGCAGAAGAGAAGCTGCTCAAAGACTTTCGCGAACGAGAACTGAACATCCAAATTCAGTTTACTCGCATTTTAGAGCACCTCCATTGGATTCTCAAAGAGGTTACCAATCAGGCTATCGGGACGAGTGTAATAACTCATATCAGGTATACCGGGATCGTCAGGTGGATAGTCAAGAGAATTACAATGGATATCCAACGCAGCAACCAAGGTCGGGTCCAAATGTTTATCAATTTGAAGGTGTTGAGAAATCTCTAAGAAGATCGCATTTGTCCCAAATCGAGCAAGAATTGGCTAAACCTCATCAGTCAAGGGAATACCGCATACAGTTGTTAGATTACAAATATGATATTTTATGGAAGGAACAACAAATTGGTGAGCAAGGCTGGTCGGGTTTTGAAAGGTTCCAACAGAAACAAGCATGGATATCCTCACAAGTTGAAGAGGCGGTTGTGGAGGCTAATGCCACACCAATCTCTCAAGTCGTTGAAGAATCAAAGTTTGAATCCACCATGGCTGAAGAAGAGGTTACAAGTCTTCCCGTACAAGAAACTGATTGTTTAAACCTAGATGAAGACATATGTTTATCAGAATGTGAAGAAGAAGTTTGGGAGGCGATTGATGAGGTGATTGAGGCTGAGCAAGAAGTGGTGCATGATAAGGTAGAGGTTGTTGAAGAAATAGCATTAGAGGTTGAGAGTAGCATGGAACAAGCGGAGTGCAAGATTGTGGTTGAAGATGTAGTTGATGAGCAAGAGGTTGAGATCCCGACAGGTACTTCTAATTTTCATTCTTTATTTATTATGCAGGTAACCGAGGAGAAGCCAGTAAGGAAGAGGAAGGTGGTCGAGGAAGATGTTGGGCAAAAGCAAACTAAGAAACTCAGTAGTGATGAATTGGATGCACCATGTGTGAAATTGCGAGTATTAATTCGACACATCAATTATCGAGCACACGTGGGCAATTCTAAAGGTAAGTGTTCGATCCATGATGAATTTGTTATTAATTTTCAATTTGATGTGTTTCACATGCCAAGCTTAAAGAAAAAAATTAAGAGACATGTGAACTACCGAGCGTTCATCGGTAATGTGCTTGGTAAGTGTGGCCTGAAGAAACTGAAGAGGCGGATCAATTACCGAGTTTTTGTTGGTAACTCGGTCGGGAAGTGTGGATTGAAGCCACTGTGATGGAGGAAGGAGGGTCTGGCTGAAGACCATAAACTTAGCGCTACTTGGGAGGCAACCCAACAGTGAGTTTTTAATTATTTCTTTTATTTTATTTTTTTTGTTTTCTGTGTGTTTTGGTGTGTTTTTAGGTTTCGAATCGGTTGTGGTGATGCGATTTTGAGTAAATTCGAGCTTCCAGGTATGTGTAAACATGATTTAAGTGTTGTGATCACATTGAAAAATTTTTCTAAGTACCAAAAAATTTGGGGAAACTTTCTGTCTCAACCTGTCCCTCGCGACACGCGAGGGTTCTTATGTGAAGTGTCGCGACTCGCGACAACGTGGTCAGTTCGAATTTTGCTTAATTTTCAATTTGCTTGCTTCAGGTACGTTTCCGACTTTTATTTATTTTTTTAGTCTTATTTATTTTTTGTTGTTTCTTTATTCACATTGAGGACAATGTGTCACTCAAGTGTGGGGAGGGGGATAACACATTCGTGCTTTTTTAGTGTGTTTATTTTTGTGTGTTTTAAAAAAATTTCCAAAAAAAAAAAATTAAAATTTTTTTTTTTTGAAAAATGTCTTTGGATTAACGTGCAAATCATGGAAAATGATAGTAAAATTGGGAATCGGTTTTCAAACATAAAAATAAAGAAAGAAAAGGGAAAGTGGTAGAAAAGGAGAAAATGGAAAACATGTCTAATCTGTGATGTGTCGGTAGGCCCAACTGACTTAGGATTAGCTTAAACTGCCCATTGTGTTTATTGTGTATAAATATGTAATTAAATCAGTTTGCTAGTGGGTTTCCATTTTAGGGGTGATAGAGAGATTGAAACTGATGATTAGGAGGAAAAAGACCACTTTAAATTAGAGACTTATATGTCCTTAGAATAACCTGACACGTTATGATCTTTTTGCGAAAGCAAATTCGAGAAATAATGGCGCCCCATCTTTCCATCTTTGAGCATATTAGGTAATAAATTGGTTAATAATTTTAGAGTGAAGGGACAAAATACTCATGTACAAACTAAGGATAATATCCCGTGGTGCGTGCCTCTGATGATGTTCTGGATCTCGCGGGCAAAATACTCATGTACGAGTTTGGGGATAGCATCTCGCAAAGAGTACCTCTGATGATGTTCGTTGATAATCATAGTTAAAATTAACCAATTAGAAAAAAAATAAAAAATGATGAAAAAAAGAAGAGAAAAAAGAAAAGAAAAAAAAAAGAAAAAAAAAGAATAAAAAGAAGAAAATAAATAGCAAATTAGAGAAATAAATGCTCAAAAACTTCGCTATCTATCTATTTCATCATTCTGTGGACATATGAGTATCTGGTTTAAAGGCGGGTGGGGAAAAGCTATAAATATCATCTTAAATACCCTTTGCTTTGACTGAATTTGATTCGGAAGTAGGTTGAACTTGAACTTTCTAAATGTGGGACACATAGGCAGACTGATAACTTTATTCGGTAAATTATAAACACTTTGGGACGAAACAAAAGGTCAGTGGTTGGGTTTAGTCGGACCAAAATACTGACAATTGCAGTTAGTCTGTGTGATTACATTATGGTTTGTGGATTGACTTGGTGGATATATTAAAGAGTTAAATGATTTTGAGATTGATTTCCCAATTATGATTCCATGACAGTTTTTCCGAGACGGAAAAAGACAAGTGTGGGGATGTGATGAGTGGCTTAAAAGTACATTATATTTAATATTAATCACCCCCTAAACACACCAAGTTGGGTATAAAAGATATTGATTTAAATAGTTTTGGTGTGTAGTATTTCATATAGTAAATGAGCTTAAAAGTGTATTTAAGTTGAGTCTGAGTTGTACAATGTTGATGAGCCGGGTATCGTAATTATCTTTTAATATTTTCTGTTAATTTAAACTTTCCATCGAAAAAGAAAGAAAAAAATAAAAGAAACTAAATGAAGATTGCATACATACTGGTGACAATTCGTGAGTTTTCATGAATTATTAATTTGAGTTATTTGTTCTTATTAAATTAGGATTTAACTAACGAGGAGTGGAGTCCAATTTGATAATGCAAAGAGTTGGATGGGCATGAGAGATGACGTGGGAAATAATAAATATGAAGGAGTTTTAAGGGCTTCTCACGTGAAGCTTCAACTTCAATCAATTAAATTCTCATGATGTGCATCCAAATTGGAAGTCACGTGAGTGGAGCTCCTGGTGTGCTAATAAATAAAACAAGACTTGGGCTTAAAGGATTCAACTAAATTAAATAGAAGATGGGCTTTTGAATGAGCAACAAAAATTATAAAAAGAGACGCAAAGGTTTTGGGGAAGGACTTCGACGGCAGCTTCACGCACGAAGAGAAGAAAAAGGGCGCAGCCCTTTGGCTGCTATTCTTTTGCGACCAGAAACAATTCCACGTGATTTTCTTAGTTCTTTTTATAGTTTGATCATGTCTTTGAGTACAATGTCCGGCTAAGTCTGAGTGATTACCGACGGTGAACGGTTAGCATATTACTATTCTGTTTCAGTTATTCTTTGTCTATTTTCTGATTCTATAAACATAGTGACAATGTTTGATTCATATGGATTTTCAATTTAATTCTATTTATCTTGCGTTTTGATTGCATATGTGTCCCCCGCTCCCGGACTACCTTTCTTAGTATAGCTCTAGGACTATACTTAGCACTTGTGTGATCTGAATGTTTGGTTGAATTGAGTTGAACTGGATAATTGAATTGGATTAGGAATTAGCTAACCGGGATCCTGAGGTTATCACGGTTTTAATTTATTTTTTTCCAGTCGAGTTAAAATTAGTTTTCTTAGAATTAATATAAATCAATTTCAACAGCAAAGAGGCAACTTTTTATATTTTCAGTATTTAGGTTAGTTTAGTTAATCTAGGTTAGTGACAGTAACTTAGGTTAGATTATTAGAGTCGCTAATAACCACCAACTCCCCTGGATTGATACCCGACTTACCCTGTCTATAGGTAGTTAGGATTATTGTATAGCGGTCACGACACCCGTTATCAGGAGGCATTGTGTTGACGAAGATGCCTAATTTGGATAGAAATTTCTGGTATTCCTCTTATAAATTATATGTTATTTATTTGTAATTTGTTCTGTGGTCAATAGATAAATTTGTTGCGACTGCGAAATAGTAGCATCATGAGAATAGTACATTTGTTTATAATGTTAACAATGAAAAAGGATCGATGATCTTATTATTTACCACCAACAATGTATATATACAACAAGGTTTTTTCTTCATTTAAAATTAGGGATGGACAAAAGTATATGTAAAATTCAAACTGAATAATCCAGTTTATCTATGTATAACTTGATTATCCGGTTAGTAATTTGAGAATCATGTGTATTATGAGTTAGAGCTCTAAATCCATCCGTGCATCAGTAACTTATACCGTACAAGTGGCTTATGTACTTGGGCATAATCGTTTTTCTATTTGCAGGATATGATAGGAGAACTCATGATCTATGCAGGAGGGTATTACTTAAAGATGGCTCATCGATTTCTTCCTGATAGAGCAAATAATGATCTGTACTCGGTAGAAGAAGAGGCGTTTCCATGATCATTTTTAGCAGATTAATCATTTGTACAATCCAAAAAGAAGTTAACAAAAAAATTGCCCATTGAGCAGTTACCGGTCCACCAAACCACCACTATGAAACCTCTGCCCCAAAACTTTTCAGTTCGTTTTGGAATACCTTCCATATTGTTGTTTTTCCATCATAATCCATGTGGTTAAAGTCTTATATTGAGATTAACATGTCGATGAGACACAATGTAGAAATGTGGCACGTTAGTATTGCTATACTATGTTACCACCCCTCCATTTAAGCATTGATTCCATTGACTATGTATCTTCTCTCCATTTTGCAGGTGATAATTCCATTCGGTGATATAGATGAGGTTTGTAATGTCTGTTATCTTTTCTTGGGCTTGATTTTAGTATTAATATTAAAACTTGCAACAATAATGCCCTCTTTTACAGATACGAAGGAGAATGAGCCAGCATGTTGCCATTACTCATTAATCCTGCTATAACAATAGTTATACACATGGGTACTGGTAAACCCAAAAATCAGGTTTGACTTTTTTAATTTTATTTTTAATCTGTTATTTGTTTTCTTATTGCATTCGATCTTGGTTGGATTGTTTGAAATTTTATGCTCTTTATATTTACAGGTATAAACTTCTATTTTTTGCCTGTTGAATCGTTTTTCTTTGATCTTTTTGTAGCTGTTATACAAATTACAAATTACACACCTAATTATTTTTGTATTTTATGTTATTAACAACAGGAAACCTCCAACTTGAGTCTACTTCAGCAACGAAAACCGATTAGGCCAGGCTATTGAAAGGTTCTCTAACACAATCAAAAGGTAATAGAAAATTACAGTCACTTTGAAAAAATATATCATTCTGTTCTAACTGGCATATGAACACCACAGCCTGAAGATGATAAAGGGAAGTCGTTTCTCTAATACCGGGTTCCAAACTGAGAAGGATATAAGAGCGAGGCCGACAACAGTCGTTTCTCTCAAATAACCCGACATCTATCAATGTAATATTTATACATACAAGTAAGATTTATACATACATACAAAAAACTAACAATTACATATTCATTTACAACAGAATCATAAGTTTTCGTGTATCGCAAGCATCAAGGAAATTCAAGGCTACCGCACATGGTTCAGCATTAGGTTTGTAACGACTTTCGTGTTGTTGATTAGAGTTTCTTTTGGGTTTTTTTTTCTTCCTTCAGTTCTATATTGATTAGGTAAGGTTTCTTTTGTTGATTGATTAGGTAAGGTTTATCGTATATGCTTTATCATAGGAGGTACAATACATGAGAGTAAGCATGAAATACAAACAGGCTGAGCAATCATTGATCTGTGCTTCGCATACCTTTAGTTACTAAGGAGAACATATGCATGGTTAAATTTGAAGTCAATAGTTGAATCACACATGTTTTGGAGAGCTTTAGGGATTAGTTTTTGAGGAATATCATGACTGATGTTTTGTTCTTTTGGTTCATTAAACTTTGGGGGCTTAGTTTTTGATGAATATCATGACTGATGTTTTGGTATGTGCATTAGATGCGCATATGGAGGTTAATTCTAATTTAAAAGTGTAGCCTCTATGTTTTAAAAAAAATAGGTTGTTGTGAATGAATTTACAGTGAACTGAGAGTTTAGTTTTTAATGTTAACAAAATAACGCCCTTACTTTATTATATGGAGTAATAACGTGAAGCTCATATAAAATGAGCGAGTAACTACGTCCCGCGTGTTGAAGTAAGACCATTCTGTCTTTTTTTTTAACACAAGAACCTACATTACATGGTCATCATGCGATACCAAGTCTACATTACTTGAAGGTTATCAGAGTTTTCATCTATTTCTATGCTTTTGTAGGTTGATAGGTTGATGGTCTCATCAACCTTGGAAACTTGATGAAAGCTCGAGGATTGGTACAAGAAGAAATAGGTATTTAATTTCTTTCATTGCTATTCTATCATAAGTCATAACCATTGTATGTAAAGATAAAGACCATTTGGGAATTTGTTTTCATCATTAGGGTGAGTTCATAGCTGAATTTAGTTTTGTTAATGCTATTTGAGCTAATGATATGAAATAAAAGCATCTAACTTTGTATTTATTTTCAGATTTCGCATCGAAAGTGTGGTGCAAGATTTCAGTGGCGCGGTTTTGATCACCTTATTTGATCGTGAGGTAGCGAAAATTCTTAAGATGGCTACAACTGCAATTCTTGAGAAATACCAACAGGTAGACTGTCATGTGAAATCCATATGCTAGGAATAAGGCGCTTCAGGTTTGTTAATGGTTATTTTATTTGGCTTATGATCCACCAAATTTTGGCCTTTAATAGTACTGGGTGAGTTCTCCCCAACACATCTTAGGTTATGTCAATTGTAGCTATTTGGGGTTATATTCTAGCAACCACTGTGTGTACACTTTTTGCTATTTTGACCAATTTGGTTACAGTTGTGTTCTCAGGTGTTCTTTTGACAAAAGATAGAGACTTTCATTAGAGAGCAATATTTGGTGGACATCGACTTTAGAAGGTCACTGCAGTTAAATATTTGTTTTGTTTTTTTTTTGTCCAAACTTAATAGATTTTGCATAGAAGTTGATGGTGTGATGGTTAAAGTCATGTAAAATCATCTTTACCTTTTAAGCTTAATAGTTTGAGTGATTGGCCTCTTTCTAAAAAAATCCAACGCCGCCACGAAGCGCGGGCGAAAACATTATAAATTGCACGATTTGACATTAGTTTATCTGCATTATCGACATTGGTTTCACACGACACTTATCTTTAATCGTTTTGCTAAACGACTTTCTAAAACGATCCAAATCCTTCTTCATAGTCTTCACCTCTTTAGCTAAAAAAACAGGTCAACTCCGCGACGAAGCGCGGGTCGACCCACGGTTCGTATTATAGCTTCCCTAATCGCCCTTTTTAAACGGGTCGGCTCCGCGGCAACGCGCGGGTCGACCCACTTGTATATACAATAATACAACCCCCCTCCCAGTGTTGCATGTATACAACCCCCACTCCATGTAACACTTGTGTCCGACCCCTTTATAAAACCCGACCTAAATCTAAACTTGTCACACGAATTGAATTTTGGTTTAATGATTACTGGAAGAAATTTTTCTAAATTATACATTTAAATGATGTTTGAGATACTCCATAAACATTTTTGAAAACAAAATGATAAATTTGTAAAATTTTAGGTTAAACGATTTGCTTAAAATAAAAATAAAACGATTATAAGCTTTTACGCGATTTCGGTATTAACCGAAAACTTGTAAATTCTAGGAATTTGCATTATATTGGTTCATAAAAATATATTCAAAGATTTCTATCTCATAAATTGATATGATTAATTTTGATAAAACCCGGAGGTTTCACGTACTTTTTATAATTAACGTATGAATAACTACATATTACATACTTTTTATACCTCGTTATACATATTTTGAGACTTAGAAAATCATAAGAAATTATTTTAAACAATCTTTACACACACATCAATTATAAGGAATGAGTTGTGAATGCTATAAAAAATTAAAATTTGAGGTGTAGTTCTAAGTAGAGAACAGAGGAATATTTGAGAAAAAAATTGATGAATCTCTATATTTAAGTAAAAATTTAGTGAAACTGAAAATTTGAGGTTTAAGAGAGAAGAAAGGTAAATATAAATGTATAAAAAATATTATTTAATTGTGATTGTGAGTGAAAGAGAGAGAAAATAATGATAAATATATAAATTATAGGAATAAGGATAGGGAATTGACTGTGAATGCTCTAAAAGAAGTTATACTAGATAAAGCTAGGTATTATTTATATAACGTTTTCAAAAATGGACATGTACTCACAAATGGCACTACTGACTGTGTATGCCATTTCAGCATTTTTGTGTGTTCTGATTCGTTATAATACATTATTAAATATATGTATAGATGATATGTAGTTTTTTTTTAAATAGAGAATTATTTATCCAATAAAGAATATGAGTGAGAGGATACAGTTTGTAAATGTATGCATTTTATATATACTTTTATAACTATACATGCCTGGTAAATAAAATCTCTAATTAACTACACTAATTCGCAAAAAAAAAAAAAAAAAAAAAACTTATTTAAACAAAAGCAGGTCAGGGTAAGTTAATATCTACCATTGAAGTGTGGCAAGTTACGAGAACAGGCAACCATGGGTAAATCAATCGACACCTAATTAACATTATGCGTTCAAACTGCATGTATTTTCTTAAATTTGATTCTAATTTCTATAATTCTAAATTTGGTTCTATTTAATTTCTTCTCTTGCATGTTCCTGATTTTTGGTTGGAGCTTCCCTCTCCAGGCTAGATTTTCGATTGTTGTGGTCTGTTAATAATTTACCGAATACTAGTTGGGAATTTAGGACTTGCTGGTTTTTGTTGTTTTTCGTTTGCTCTCTACTATTTATATCGTCTATTGTGGCTAAGGTAAATATGTTAATTTTAACCCTAATGCTTATTTTATCTATTTGGGGTGCTTGGTATGATCTTGATGGTTATGCAATTTAGATTCTAAAATGCTGATCAAAATGATGGTTCTTTCACTGTTTTTGGTTAAGGTTTTATAGCTTCCATGGCTTCCATAACTGGACTAATCCTCCGTGTTCACATCTCCTATTTACATTAAGTTCAAATCTCAGCTTTGTTTGGCTTTTTATCTTTGTTTTTTTGCTATGTGACAACTTGATGTTTATATGACCATTAGCTTGGTGCCCTAATTTCAAATCATAGTACAACATATAAGCACTAGTGTTGTGGTTTGGTTTTGTTGTTATCATTTAATTTGATTTCCAATTTTTTTAGCCGTTGGAATTGTTTTAACATTTGAAATAAAATCTTCTATTTAGATTGTCCACCTTCCATCGGTAATTTCATCTGTTCTTTTTGGTCGCTCAAAAGGTAGTACTTTTTGTTTATTGATGTTTCTATATTCGTTATACTTTCTATGTCAATTTGATATCAAGTTATAAATTGGGTCACTTAGAATTAGAGCTGGCAAAACAAGTCCAAACAAGTTACGAATATCAGACACGACACGACATGATTAACACGGGTACTAAACACGAATACGAAACGATTAACTAATCGTGTCATTTTCTTCAAACACGAACACAAGCATGTTTATAAACGTGTTACACGACACGACCTGTTTAGACACGATTAATATCCTGAAAATGAAAACCAAAAATAAATTAATGAATATAAAACGAAAAGAGTTGGCGAATTTAAAAAATTTGAGTTGTCAAACTTGGTAGGGTTGTGAAATCAAAAGGTTAAGGTGGAAATCCCAAATTGTAAAAGGATTTTGACTTTTATTATGTACATAATTAGTTTAAAAGTTATTAAAATTATAAACATTCATGTTTAATGGTGTCATAAATAGGTTACATGATGTGAAACTTGTTTAGACATGATTTTAATCGTGTCATAAAAGTATCGACCAACTAATAACACGAAACCTGTTTAACTTACACCTAAACATGTTTAACTCCGTGTCGTATCATGTCGTGTTAACTGCCTAACATGTTGATGTCAGAAGTTGCCGGCCCTACTTTGAATTGTCAAAAAAAACCACAAAAAGAAAAAAAAAACTTGAGTGCCCGATAGAGTTCGCTTGAGGCCTCTAAAAGCTCAGCCGACGCTGCCTTCGTTCATCCCTTTTTTAAGTTTTAATCACAGCCTACCCGTTTCTCTTCTTTGGGCAGCATCACACACATGTTACATGTATAGCCATATTTCTTGCTTTTTGGTTTTGATTTTTTTTTTCTTTATACAACGGGTTATGATATATGTCTTGAATTCTTGATCGCTTCTTCACTGCATCTTAATTTTCACTTTAGGTCCTCATGGTCTTGGTAAATTAGAAAACTAGTCCACATTCTTTGTTTCTTCGCAACTTCACTCTCAATCACTCTAACAACTTTTTTCTCAGTTCATCGTCACGACCAACGCCCATCTTCTCGCCGGACCGGCGATCAGGTACCGCTACTCTCTTTATTCAGCGCTCTTTTCAGTTACTCCGCACACACACATATGGTAGAATCACACGATCACCGGAACAGATTTATTCCATAAAAATTGTATACTTCCCGTCAATCTAGGGTTTTTGAGGAACGACGTCAATTGAAATATGGACCAAGTGTGATGCACATGGATTCAGCCTTGTTATCAGATTCATAGTTTTCGATGCTTAATTAACTGTTGAATTTGCTAATCAAGTTACACGCGATTAGTATTAATCTCTGGTATTCGTTTGTTAGATTACAAAATTGTTGAACAGCAGATCGATTAATTCCTCAATTTGTCGTTTGTAAGTAACGATTCACGTCATTCAACAGTTCAGGGATGTCGAAGGTTGCAACATTGTTGCAAAAGGGGAAGAAGGCTTTGCGAGATCTGGAACTGCTCAAAGTCCTGCAATCGGAGATCCGACACGAGCTCTCCAATGATCTGTACACGGTATTACAGTTACAGTTTCAGTTTTATCAGTTAATGCATTCATTTCTTATTATCATGATTCATGGATGTTGATTCAGAATGAAACCGGATCGTTGGCAGATTTTGTGATCGACTGGAATTCTCCACATTCATCGATGATAGCGGTAAATCTACACGGGAATTAACGGTTGGAATTTCTAAGGGCGCGTTTGGTTGTGGAAAACATGGGGTGTTTTCTATTTCTGTTTTCTAAGAAAACATGGAAAACAGAAAACGCGTTCTAGTGATAGTTTTCTGAAAAAAATTTCCTAGAAAACAGAAAATACAGTTTTCCATTCTTTTAACTAAATTTGGAAAATAGTTTTGCATTGTTTTCCAATTTCCGTTTTCTATTTTCCAGAAAATGGAAAACACATCTTTTGGTTAGATCGCGTTTTCAAAATTTTCCAAGTGTTTTTTAGAAATGGAAAACCCATTTCATTTTCTAGAAAACTGAAAATGGAAAACTGGAAAACGTTTTCCACAACCAAACGCAACCTAACAATTTAGCCTTCATTTCTTTCGGATGGTATGATACGGGTTAGATCAATCCGGTGGTTTGTTGGTTGAAGACGTGAGTTTGCATGTAACCCACGTGACAACTTCATGCGATGAAGTGTTTTATTACTAGTTAATTATAATTTCTCTTTTATTACCATTTAATGTTATTTTCCTTTTTAGTTGTTTAAGTTTAGTAGCAGTTTGTTTCCCTAGATTAAAGCTACGTGGGAAGTGTGGTAGTTTTTTTTTAGAGTTTCTTTCCTTATGTAATGAACTTGTTCTAAATGAAGAGGAGGTGATGAAGTTTATGAAATTTAGTTGTGTTCTCTGTTCATGAGAATTTACAATTTCCATTGCTAGTTCAAGATTGGCATCTTGAATGGTGTTCTTTGGAGCCTAAATCGGAATCGAGTGGTGTGCCTGTATCTTGATTCTTGTTTAGTTTGCCCAACGTTTAATTCGAGTGGTGATTTCTGTATCTCGAATTCTTCGTTGCCTATCCGTTCGTTTTTTTGTTTCCTGATCCTACCGTTTCCATCACCGGATTTACAACACAAGGAAGGAACAAAAGTTTACAAGGTGTACAACCCTGAACTCGAGAAAATAATGGTTTCAAGGGATGTTCATTTTGCAAAAGCGGTTTTTCCGTTTTCACGTGGCAAAATTCAAAAGGATGAAAATATGAGTTTTTTGAGGATGAATCTGAGCTAATCCCATAACTAGTGGATAAATCACATCATGAAAAAAAAAAGGGGGAGAGTCTATTGAAGAAGAAGAAATAGAAAATATGGATTTTGTTGAAACTAACAAGCAAATCGACCCGCGCCTTGCGGCGGGGTCAAAAATACTTTTACTGTGAAAAGTTATGTATATTTATCTATGGCGGAGATCGTTTTGAGAAAGCTTGAATGTAATAAATACCGAGCGATTTTATCTAGGATGAATAAAACATATAGATTAGGGCTTTGTAATTTATAAAGAAACAAAAACCAAACACATCCGTCGAGAAAAACAATCCAAGATTACTAAATTACATATATAGATGATACAGACCTAAGAGTCGTTGAAAGCAATCGTGTAAATCGAAACCAATATCTTAATTAGACAAACGAATCATTGCTACTAATCTCACGGAAATAGAGGAATCAGATTACCTTGGGACAACACTTTCCGCCTTCCACCTCCAGTTTAGCATACTTATGTAAATCTCTAAGCTTCAAAACATAGAGCACATAGTTATAATGGTTAGATTTGCATTATGAACAACACTAATTATGAAAGCCAGGTGACTATTCACATCAATTGAAATGCATCAAAAAAAGGTAAAATAGCATAAAAAACCTCCAATATCCAACATTAAGAACCTATAAATTCAATAAATCACTGGGTGTAATGTTAAGATGATCTCACCTTTTGCTTCCAGACGGGATGGGGTGTAGGCACGTTTATTGGAGCAGTTGGGAAGAACACCAATAACCAACTCGAAAGCATCCTTAGGAAAAAAAACACCTTTAGGAGGAAGTTGTGCATAGATATCTGTTAATTCTCCTTAGCCATGATATCTTCAGAGAAGTATTAAAATTGAAATTGCTTTTCAAGAACACTTGGAGGGCACAATTAGGACACAAACTACCTGTGAAGCAGTGAGGAGCAAAACACAATCAATCTATAACACGGATAAAGCTAACAATCTTCTACAAAAGCAAAAATGATAAATACATAAGCGATAAAAACAACATTGTTGGTACTAGAATTCAGAAGATACCGAGCAGCTCGCATCAGCTCACAAGCACTTCACTGTAAGGATCCTGAATTAAGTTTCTTGACTAACTATTGCTTTCCCTTTTTGTTTATTATTCGCAGGTTAGCTCGAGCATGGATCACGTGTCCTAAAGACTCGGTCAACTAACGGGAACGTGGACTGAGCGGACTTCTAACGGACGTATGAGGGACGTGGAGTTAGTTGCTAGTTTTTAGGAATATTGTTACGATGTAATCTGTATTTAAACTGAGCTCTAGGCTTGCACACAACACACTCTTTTTCCTTACTTTTTCTTTTTTTATTAATAAAATAAAATAATAATAAAAGTAAAGTGAAACGAATGAAAAATGAAAGGTGGATATTGGAAGTGAAATGAATGAAAAGTGAGGGAGTGAAAGGTGATGATGTGAGACGAGTTTGCAAAAAAGTAAGTGAAAGTAGTGATAGGTGAAAGGTGACCACTTTGAATAACTTAATCAGGAGGCTCAAAATGGTTCCAATAATTTGCATGAAAAAGGGGATGAAAATATTGACAACAATAGCATCGAAAATGAACTTTCCACTGTACAAAGCTCATGAATATTCCATGGTATAGATTGTTTGATGATGGCATCCGAGGAGCGTGGAGCTAATTTACTCCGTTTGCAAAAAAGTGAAACAATGAGAAAGGATTAAATGTTTGAGTTACTCGGTCGCTAGTAGCTAAAATAAGTTAGGATGTTTATAAAGCTATTCTAAATGTGAGTTGCATTGGAATACACAATCTTTTTATTTTCTTTAATCTAATAATCTCTCTCCCCCTTCATATCTCTTAGGCTATCCGTAGTGTTTGGGGTGAAATGGGGGTTATAGGAGGCATAACGCCCCACCGTAATGGTGGGGCGTCCATGGCGCCGGTACAGAAGAGGGGGAAGACGTTAAGAACATGGCGCTCCAGGGGAGATTTGATGAAGATGACGCCCCGGGAGGCGATCAATGGGCGTTACAAGGGCGCCATGTTACCTTTTTTTTGCAATATGACACCCACTACGGATAACCTTATCCTTTTAAAAAACTCAGATGAATAACTATGACACCATCATCACTTCTAAAAGACCCACATCAACAACAACTATTGTTCGCCACCATCGCCATCCACATCAGGAACCACCATCTCGTTTCGTGGTCCGTTTACAGAAATGCAAACAAACAAACGACACTTGACATACACGTCGCCCTCAAACATACTCTAAATTTAACCCATGGAAACCATAAATTTTAATAAGATCAATCACACCCAAATATGAAATACCAGTTAAACTTTTTAAAAGAAAACAGAGACGTGATTTAACCCAAATCTTGAAGAAAATCTTATTTACCAGTATTAAAAGCAAAGACATGATTTAACCCAAATCTTACAATTTTCTTTTATTTTTATTCATATATTGATTGATTGGGGTAAAAGATACACTTCAAAACTATATATTATTTATATAATTGTCTAAATATATGTAAATAATTTGATAATAAAAAGTAAAAGGAAAAAAAGCTTACGGATTTGCAATGTGATATTGAATGTCTTTGACTTTTTGTTATCTTATTTATTTTTATTATATCTAATTTTAATTTCATAGTTGGGCCAAACAATCTTCAGCCCACCAATGCTTCTATTTACTCGGTCCAACAATCTTGTCTCACATGTTGTAATTCTCTTTATATGATTTAGAAACTCTTATAAAGTTTTGTCAGACAACGGTAGCTCCCTCATTTTTTTAACGGGAGTTCGAATCTCGTAGCGAGGGAACCTCGAAACACCCCATATTTGCACCATCGGGCGGGAACTGGGGTTTGAACACACGATCCTCGGTGGAACCTTTCAAAAAAGGTTTTTAAAGTTTATGTGCAAAAAACGATTTAGTTATTGAATCTTCTATTGCCAAAATGAATCTAAAAGAACACGAAAATTCCCATCAACTTTAAGATTGAACATTTCAAAGACATTTAATACAATCTCTGATTATTATATCGTATGACACGCTAACCCTAATTAGGTTAGGACGTTACAATAGGCGTAGCAATTAGTGGTGTCTCCTTGTGTAGTGACAGACCAAAAACATCATTCATATTCATTTCATCTTTAGCATGTGGAAGCTTCCAATCAAAGTGATACACAAATGATGCAACCATCAGACTTACCATCCTTGGAGCCAACGTCATTCCCGGACACCTCCTTCTACCCGACCCAAACGGTATGAACTCAAAATGTTGCCCTTTGTAATCAATCTTCTTGTCCTGCAAGAACCTTTCGGGCATAAACGTTGACGGGCTTTCCCAATGACCGGGATCCCGTGCAACAGCCCATGCATTCACAAGGATTTGTGTTTTGGCCGGTATAGTGTAGTTACCAAGTTTTACCTCCATCTCGGTTTTGTGAGGCACGAGTAGAGGAGCTGGTGTGTGAAGTCGCATTGATTCTTTGATGACGGCATGCAAGTATGGTTGATCCAAGATTTTTTCTTCGATAATTTTCTTGTCTTTTCCCACTATTTGGCTGACTTCTTCACGGACCCTCAGTAACACATTCGGTGGGTTACGTAACAATTCAGTCATTATCCATGTTACTGCGTTTGAAACCGTATCAGTTCCTGGTATAAACACATCCTGCAGTTATTTAAAGCAACTATTTTCAGTCATGTAGCTTCGAATTAAACTGATGAATCTTTTTGGATTAAAAGATGTACATTTTTTATGATAAAAAAAAGAGTAAATTATGACAACGGTCCGTAACGTTTGTATGAATTTCACCTCTCGTTTTAAATTATAAAAGTTACATCTATGGTCCTGACGTATGTCAAGTCGTAACACATGTGGTTTCTAGGTTGGGAACCAGTTAATTTTTTTATGTTAAATTTTGTAAATACCCATTATACCCTGTATTTATATTTAATAAAAAGAAAAATTTTATAGTGTACCACCACCACCACCAAATCTATAACTTTTGTGCAAAATCACACCCATTTTGATTATTCAATGTTAGTTTAATTTCTCAAGGAAATTGGATTAATACTAATTTGTATAGTCTACTCATCAATCATATTGATGATGTTGGTTTGTTTATAATCTTTGATGGTAAGGACGATAAGTGAAATTAATGTAAATCTTAAGGACCAATGCCGTAATTTAAGGGATAAATAGGCAAAGTATATGATTACCACTAGTAAAGCCTTGATGTGTATAAGGCTGAACCTGCCTTCATTTTGTCTACTATATTCCAGCAGTGAATCCAACATATCACCAAAGCTCGACTCTGGATGTTTTAGTCGTTCACATACAAAACCTTCTATCTCTTCATCTAACCACTTGTAAGCCACCTTAGCCCGCCGTCGTAAGCTCTGCGGGTCCAACGGTTTCAGCACCGGAAACATATCCGCTACGTTGAACCTTCCCAACACTTCCATCGCGGTCTCAGTGGCCATCTTGAAACCTCTGGCATTGTCCGACTCATAGCCGGTCATGTTGCATGAAAGAAGCGCGTTTGACAGCTGGTTGAGCGCTACGACAAACGCTAGTTTTCCGATGTCAAGAGATACCTTCTTCTTCGCAGACTCCCGAATGAACTCCACGGTTCCGTCCATCACGTTTTGGCGGAGGCCGCCGAGGGTGTCGATTTTTTGTTGGTTGGTTAGATAGATGTTAAGAGCTTTTCTCGAGGCTCGCCAGGTTTCGTTTGG
Organism: Deinandra increscens subsp. villosa; assembly: GCA_039602395.1. Classification (NCBI taxonomy): domain Eukaryota; kingdom Viridiplantae; phylum Streptophyta; class Magnoliopsida; order Asterales; family Asteraceae; genus Deinandra; species Deinandra increscens. The sequence goes on along the minus strand of JBCNJP010000014.1, from coordinate 28,682,184 downwards.
TGACATCCAAAGCATTGCGGCTTCGGGATCTTTCAAGGCGGTAAGAGCGTGTGGGATGACACGGCCGGAGCAAGCGTCGTCTTTGCGTTGGAGGATTTCTCTGGCGGCGTCGGGTGTAGATGCGACCACACTCGTGATGCTGCCCAATCGGACGGTCATAAGTGGGCCGTGTTTCGCTGCGAGCTTGGCTAAGGATTCGTGGGGTTTCGGTCCAAGTTCTAGGAGGTTTCCGATGACGGGGAAGCCGACCGGCCCCGGAGGGAAACCGCTTTTCCGGTAAAGATCGATCATGACATGTAGGATGAAGAAAAATATGATGGAGGGGAGAATCAGATAGAGATGATCATGAAGCTCCATTGATATCGACATTGATATATATGATTCTGTTTCGTTTTATAAATTTGTTATCGATCGATACATATGAACAATACAATATTGGCAATGATATATATATAGCCATTTAGGCATCCATCTCAACGTTCTTAATCATTATTTTCTTAATTTCTCAATAAACCCAACTACTTCTTCCTCTTTTAACTTATTCAATAAACCCATCTACTTCCTTAAATTCGAACTTATTGATTTCTAATATATATCTTATAAACACATGTCTTTTGGAGGAGCTTTAATTTGAACTTATTGATAACCAAATTTGGTTTATTATTTAAATAAATGATTCTCTAGGAGGTTTCCTTTTTAACTCCATTGTATTTTATGTGGCATAAGAGCGACCACTTTTCAAAAACTCAAAACTCTACTAACTTCCTTTATGCAAAGAACAAGATTGGCTTCATTGATGGTAGCATTAATTAGAAGCCGAAGCCATGATAAAAGGCCGGGTGGCTGATAGCCACCGCCATGGAAATGGATATTCGGAGCAGCGTAAAGTATGCCAGTATGACATATAATTAGTTTTCTAAGTTTTCAAAAATAAAAAGGGATTTTAGTTTTTCATATATAATAAAAAGGGTTTCACTTGATCCTTACCCATAATTATTAGATATAATTAGATAGAAATAATAACTAATTATACAAATATATACCAGGTAATACAAAACTTTAAAATATATAATAAGTCAGTATGTCGGGTTACATTTATTTTAAGATACCTAGCTTTATCTGGTATAACTTGTTTTAATATACTTTAAAATATATATTGAATATATGTATAGATGATATGTAAGTTCTTTTTTCTTTTCTTTCTTCTTTTTGAAATATATGTTGTCTGTTGTTTGATCTCTACTATTTATATCGTCTATTGTGGCTAAGGTAAATATGTTAATTTTTAACTCTAATGTTTATTTTATCTATTTGAGGTGCTTGGAATGATCTTGATGGTTGTGTAATTTGGAGTCTAACATGCTGATCAAAATGATGTTTCTTTCATTGTTTTTGGTTCAGGTTTTATTGCTTCCATGGCTTCCATAACTGGACTAATCCTCCGTGTTAACATCACCTATTTACATTAAGTTCAAATCTCAGCTTTATTTGGCTTTTTATCTTTGTTTTTTTGCTATGTGATGTTTATATGAACATTAGCTTGGTGCCCTAATTTCGAAATCATAATACAACATATAAACACTAGTGTTGTGGTTTGGTTTTGTTGTTATCACTTAATTGATAAGAAAATTTGATTTCTAATTTTTTTTTCAGCCGGTGGAATAGTTTTAACATTTGAAGTAAAATCTTCTATCTTGATTGTCCACCTTCCATCGGTAATTTCATCTGTTCTTTTTGGTCGCTCAAAAGTATTCAAAAGGTAATACTTACTTTTTGTTTATTGATGTTTCTATATACGTTATATACATTCTATGTCAATTTGAAATCAAGTTATAAATCGGGTCACTTAGAATTAGAGCTGGCAAAACAGGTCTAAACGAGTCACGCATGTCAGACAAGACACGATATGATTAACATGGATACTAAACACGAACACGACACGATTAACCAATCGTGTCATTTTCTTCAAACATGAACACATATAAACGTGTTACACGACACGACCTGTTTAGACATGATTAATATCCTGAGAATGGAAACCAAAAAATAAATTAACGAATATAAAACGGAAAGAGTTGACGAATTTGAAGAATTTGAGTTGTCAAAGTTGGTAGAGTTGTGAAAATCAAAAGGTTAATGTGGGAATCTTTAATTGTAAAAGGATTTTGAGTTTTATCATGTATTTAATTAGCTTAAAAAATTATTAAAATTATAAACATGTTTAATCATGTCATAAATAGGTTAGACGATGTGAAACCTCTTTAGACATGATTTTAATCGTGTCATAAAAGTGTCGACCAATTTATGACACGAAACATGTTTAACTTAAACCTAAACATGTTTAACTCCATATCGTATCATGTCGTGTTAACAGGTCTGTGTCAGAAATTGTCAGCCCTACTTAGAATGGTCAAAAGAAAAACTTGAGTGCCCCGTAGGGTTCGCTTGAGGCCTCCAAAAGGCTTGAGCCGAACGAACCGTGCATCCGTTCATCAATTTTTTAAGTTTTAATCACAGCCTCCGCGTTTCTCTTCTTTGGACATCATCACACGCATGTATGGCCATATTTCTTGCTTTTTGGTTTTGATTTTTTTCTTATTTTTAAAACGGGTTATAATATATGCTTGTTTGGTTACACTATATTATCGAGTCACTTAAGATTAAAAAAAAATGAATGAAAATGAAAATATGTTTGTGTTCTCTAGTTATTTTTAAGGATTGAAAAGAAAAGAAAATAGAATATATCGTGTTCTCGAGTTTCATTTAAGAAAGAAAAAAAAAACAAGACAAAATTCCTTAGGGGCGTTTGGTTCACGGAATGTACTGTAATTAGAATTGTAAAGTTTTCTTTTTAAAGTTGTGTGCTTAAATTGGGTAAAAAAGGAGATTGAAATACAATTAATTCCCTTAATCAATGTAATTTCAGGCTATGTAACTTTCATTTATTAAAGTGAGAGATTTCTAACGAATGTTAAAATAGTACTAAATTTCCTTGATTAAAAGAATTTATTGTATTTCAAACTCCATCTTTACCCAACTAAGCATAACTTTAAAAGAAAAACTTTACAATTTCAATTACATTACATTTCGTGAACCAACCGCCAACTTAGTTTTTTTTCCTGTGATTTGAAAGTTTCTTTTTCCTTTCTTTTCCACTTAAGTGAACTTGTGAATGTAGGCTTAATAAAATAACGAGTAAATTACTATTTACATCCCTGATGTTTGGTCAATTTTGTCACCTGCATCCAATTTTCAAATTATTAACAAATCTTACCTGAGGTTTGCATTTTGTTGTCATTTGAGTCCCTCGAACTAACAGGGGTTAGATTTTTCTGTTAAGTGAAAGGACATTTCAGTAAATTTATAGATCAGGGAATGTTTATATAAATTTATAGATTTTTAAAATAGGGGGACTATTTCTGTAATAACCTATAACATATAAAAATATAAAAGAAAAAAAAATGCCCTAAATTCAAAGATCTCCATAGCTCCATCTCCACTCCCTGTCTACTCTATTTCTTCTTGGTTTGAAATCGATGCTACCACCACCACACACATATTTCTTCTCTAAACACAATCAATCGATTGTTAGTCAAGACTGTGAAACTCACTAACATAGTTGCAGATTCGTTCTTTCATATCTATTTTCTCACTTATAACCCTCCTCTGAACTTCGACTTAATCCAGTGAAAGGCGATTCGTCGGCTCTAATCGCCCGTCGCTCGATGTCCCCACTGCCTGCCGGTACGCTCAATAACGTCTCCAGCTAGTGGAACCGAAATACTTCTGTCGTACAAACTCCTTCGTGTCGCCGTCTCCAACTAGTGGAATCGTGAAAAAAAAAAACCCATCTTCCTAAACAATGGTTTCTGGTGCTCTTCTGACTTGCAGATACGATTAGGGTTGAAAACAGCGGCGACGCAGAGAGGTTGCATGGGATGAGGAGGAGCTTGAGGCTACCACTTCCGTCGGAGATGCGCAGAAACAACGGAGACGCAGGGAGGTTGCGTGGGATGAGGAGGAGAAGAGGAGTGGAGGTGATGCGGGTCGGAGCAAGGAGGTTGCGTGGGTAGCCGAAGGTCGCTGCTGCTCGGCCGGACCAGATCATAAAAAATGGCGAACTCTCTGTTTCCTTTCTTTTTTTCTTTTTATGTTTAAATCATTTTATATGTAAATTACAAAACTTCACCTTCCTATTAGTAAGTCTTATCAATTTACAAAACTAGTCTCTCATTTGTGGAATGACAAAAATATAATTCCACTTAACACAAAAAAATCTAACCCTTGTTAGTCTGAGGGACTCAGATGATAACAAAATGCAAACCTCATATGAGATTTGTTAATAATTTGAAAATCAAAAATGCAGTGGTGACAAAATTAACCAAAACATCAGGGATGCAAATAATAATTTACTCTAAAATATTTTTGCATCTTCATTTTCACTTTAGGTCCTCGTGGTCTTGGTAAATTAGAAAACTAACCCACATTCTTTGTTTCTTCGTAACATCACCCTCAATCACTCAACAAACAAGTATTCTTCCTCAACGCCCATCTTCTCGCCGGACCGGCATTCAGGTACCACCGCTCTCTCTATTTAGCGCTCTTTTCAGTTACTCCACACACACACACAGAGATGGTAGAATCACACGATCACCGGAAGATATTTATTGGATAAAAATTTCATACTTCTCTTCAAATTAGGGCTTTTGAGAAACGAACTCAATGATTTCGATGCTTAATTAACTGTTGAATTTGCTAATCAAGTTACAGGCGATTAGTATTAATCTGTGGTATTCGTTTGTTAGATTACAAAATTGTTGAACTGTAGATCGATTAATTCCTCAATTGCTCGTTTATAAGTTAGGATTCACGTCATTCAACAGTTGAGCGATGTCGAAGGTTGCAACATTGTTGCGAAAGGGTAAGAAGGCTTTGCGAGATCTGGAACTGCTCAAAGTCCTGCAATCGGAGATCCGACACGAGCTCTCCAATGATCTGTACACGGTATTACAGTTACAGTTTCAGTTTCCGTTTTATCAGTTAATCATTTCTCATTATCATGGATGTTGTTGATTCAGAATGAAACCGGATCGTTGGGAGATTTTGTGATTGACTGGAATTCTCCACATTCTAAAGACATAATAGTGCGAAGAAGATGTGAATCTGGTGAAGAGATTGCTATTTCTGCATTGCTTGGTGAGGAAACCTTTGTTGAAGGTAACTTGTATCCCAAGGAAGCTGACATGAAGGTGTGCATCAAGAAGAAGGGGTTGAGCTCTATATTACAGTTTGATTGTAAGGTTTTAGATGATGGTGAAAGTAAAATCGACTTTCATATTCAAAATGCTTATTATCTGAGATCACCTACCGATTTGGGTTCTTCCGTCTATAGAGGCCCCGCTTTCAGGTACATTTTACCCATTTTCATTTTTAAGCTTGAAAAGTGAATCATCCATCACCGAAATGGATTCTTGCTTGGTTTAAACAAGCACGAGGATCCAAGGCATTTAGGTCCTAAAAGCTGTGGTGCAAGCATCACGTAACAATGACATGCTCAATTACCAACCAATTAAGCTTTATTCACAACCAGAAGTTGTGTCTTTTTAAACTGTTTTACATATAACCTTTTTTATTAAGTAAATCCATAGTTGTCAAAAGCACAATGCACACTCAAGGCGCAAAGTGTGAGCATTGGGCTTTGGCGCAAGGCGCTTAAAAAGGAGGGTCCGTGATAAGCATGGCACATAGCATAAACATACCATTTTTAGGGGTTTTAGATATGTTTTAGGTTTGTTTAGGGCTAGTTTGGGCTCTTATAGGTTGGTTCTAGGCCATTGTTGAATGTTCTAGAACAGAGTTTGACCTGGGGTTACAAAAATTCGTTGGAATTTACAGGATTTGCTGAACTCTTGCTGGAGGGCCTGCTTGGCTGCGCCTTCGCCTAGACTTGCCTGAAAGGCTAGGTGCGCACCTGGTGTGCCTTTGAAAACTATGAGTAAACCTTTCATAAGTTCTTTGTCCCTTTGTTTGATTTTACATATAAGCCTCCTACAGTCCCTAATTTTAACCCAGAATTATTTGAGGTGCCGCCTCAAGCAGCTGAGTGCCTCACTGCCTCTCGCATGAGATGCGCCTTTTAAAACCAAGGAATCTTGTAACCCAAATCACTAGAATAAGTTTCTTGAAATTTTCTATTTTCTGGATTCATATTCAAATTATGGTTCATAATTGCAGTGAATTGGACCCTGCATTGCAACAAGAGCTGAAACAGTATTTAATCTCCAGAGGAATAAGCGACAGCCTATCCGCCTTTCTCCTGCACCACATTCACCACAAAGAGCAAGACCAGTACCTAAAATGGCTGCAAAAATTGGAAGCCATGGTGGCATTAAGTTGACCAAATTTGGTAATATAACTTGCATCCTTATGATTTTGATTAAATTGCTCATAGAGTACGGTTTTAAATCATAGGACTAGGTTCTGGCTCTAGATTATAATATTTGATGCTGTCAGTGATAGGAACTGAAATCAGTGAATTGTAAACACCAGAATGATTACGAAGGGGTGATTCGAGATAGGCTATCTCCACACAAAGACCTCATAATCAACAAAATACTCGACAAAAACCAAATGAAACCCATTACTATTACCTCTAAGCTATTCTAGAGGTTACTTAATTGCTCAACACTTCCCACTCTCACACTTTCTATTCTCTTGGACTAACCAAAAGACCCAACAGGGAGTTGATCTGCTCCTACCCATTCTTCTCCATTTGTTTCAGGGACACATCCGACCCATGTTTTTTTTTTAATGTCCGACCCATGATTTTTTTTTTAATGTCAAGCTACTAAATTACTCTAAATTACACCACACCACCCCACATCTAGGTTTGAATCCACGACCTCCAACTAAGTGGGCTAGTCGCACATTGACCCAAGCCTAGTATGAGTCGGTATTTAGGTCAAAACATGTTATTTTGTGTTAAAGCAGGTTCTAACAAAAATAGGTTCGGATCCACATTAAAAATAGTAGTATCAAATGACTTGTTAATACACCCACTAGCTTAGCCTAGTGGCAAAGATGTATAAGGGTAATTGTAATGGGTCTCCCAAGACCCCATGATCCCAAGCCAAATTTGTTGCCACCTCATCTTTTTCCACTCCCATGATCCCAAGCTTTATTTGGTTGTAATACCTCTCCCAAGACCCCATGATCCCAAGCACTTTTTTTTAATAAAATTTTAAATTAAAAATAACAACTTTTATTAAAAAAATAAAAATTATAAATTCCTAAAAAATAAAGATTACCAATTCCTAATAAAAAAAAATTACCAATTCCTAAAAAAAAAAACCTAAAAATTTAAGAATCCTAAAAATTTAAAAATAAAAAATTACATCACTTATACTTTTCGAATAAGCGTGCTTTGATCTTTTTAATCAAGGATTTCTTGTCGTTTTCGTCGTCCGACAAGTTTTGAACCGCTTCAAGCTCACGTACCATTTGTTCGCGCTCCAAAATCTCGATATGTTTCTTTCTATCCTCTCGGGCTTCTCGTGCAAGTTTGAGCTTTTCCATTTGGATTTCGTTGAACGATTCAAAATGTTCGTCCCAATTTGAAGTTTGAGCTTTGGCCTTCCCCTTTTTTTTGGCTTCTCGTTTAGCCTTTTGATAACCCATTGGAAGGGGTTCATCAGGCGGGCTCCTGGGAGACATTCCCTCGGCGTTGAGGTCGATCGGCGTCCTTCCTTCGGATTGGCTACTAACGTAGGTGTTCGAGTCGGACGTTTTGGTTCTTTTTGAACCACTTTGTTCACCACTATGGCACCCTTGGTCCACCGGCGTCGCCGCTCGCCATTTTGGAGATTTTCTGCAAATCTCCCAACACTCCATTTTATCAAACGCAACCCCCTTGCTCTCTACTTTGTATCGATGATGTGCCGCCATGAGGATGTTGGCTTCCGAACACCCGCTTTTTCGTTAAGCCATTTGATTTATATAAATGTTGTTGAATTTTTGTATCTTCCAATTCAAATCTTTCCATTTTGAATATACTTGACTTTTGGTGCGAACAAACGAGCTAACATCGTTGGCGTCGGGGACGGGAAGGTTCATCATGTGGTGCCACTCCGCGGTAATTTTGTTCCAAAAATAAGTACCCGATTGAGCATTACCTAACAAAAAAAAAAAAAAAAAACCGGGTTAGAAAAAAAAAGTTATAAAAAACGGGTTATAAAACAAATTAAAAAAGTTATTTACCCTTAATCGAATTCTCCGAGTTATCAACGTAGAGGCGGGTCAACACCACTTCTTCTTGAGAAGTCCACGGAATCGACACCCGTTTACCCAACGGTTGTGTGATTTTCTCCTTCGGTCTCCTAGCCGTAGTCTTCTTCTTTGGGTTTTTTTGTGATGGTTGTGTTTCCATCACAACATCGGGAATAGACTCGTCTTCAAGGTTGAAGTCTTCGCGTAAGAAACCGTATTCTTGACCAAAACCGGGGTCTTGATCGGCAAAAACCGGTAGATAACCGGGTTCTCCAAAAACGTTACGTTGAGAGGTCGGTGTCGGTGGTTCGTTGTCGGATTGGTGTGGGAAAAAGTTATGAGACATGGTGATGGTGAAGATGGAGAAAAGAAATTTGGAGTTGGTATGGGTGAAATGTATGGAAAAATAGTAAATAGGGGGGTTTAAATAAGTAAAAGGGGTAAAAAAAAAATTTTTTTTTTAAAAAGGTCAAAAGGACCGTTGGGTGGGGGGGGGCCACACCAACGGTCATCTTCCCACACCTCCCCCCCTCGGTAGCCCAGTCCCACGGTACTCTCCCGAGTCCCGTTCCCGAGCGAACTTTCCTGGTGTTCCCGAGCTCTCCCACGATCCCGAGCTCGGGACACCCCCCCTCTCCCACACCATTACAATTACCCTAACCCCTTAATTAGAGGGCTTGGATTCAAGTCCCACTTGTGACAAAAGAATGAAAAATTTAACTCCGTTAGCCATAAGGACTCAATTCACAACGAAATGCAAACCACAGAGTGTCAGACGGAAATTTCTCAACCTTTGGACTCAGATGGCAAAGGTTGTCACACCACAGGGACGCAAACCGTAATTAACTCAAAAATATATATTTGTTTACCATAAAAATTTACCGCAATAAATACCAGACAAATTTTTGTTTTTTATACATGTCCGTTGAAGAAAAAAACAAACTTGAAAGATGATATGATAATTTTAGCTAGTACCATCCACTTACATGGTTAATAACAATAATTCATGAGTTGTTCTAAAATAAGTAATTATCCATATCGCTTTTTTTTTCTTCCATAAAATAAATTTTGAAACTACCCCATCTTCAGTCTTCTATTCATAGACCATGAGGTATAGAGTACTTAGATGGAGTCTTGCATGCGTGGTCTAGATGGCATAAAACCACATCGTGTACACCACCACCTGTGTGGAGGTCATGTATGGTTTTCATACGCGAACATCTTCACATAAATCTCCGTGTGTGAATTCTGGTACATCACACATTCACATCCATTCAAATTTTGACACGTCACACATTTATTTAATCTGAATATATATTTAAGCTGAAATCTGGTTTTTCTTAAATAACTTTTGCATGCTAACTTTAAAAAAATTTAAAGTATTTTTTATTTTTATTTTCTGAACACAACGGTATAAATTTGAATGAAAACAGACTAGGTTTTGTAAAAACAATTTTTTTTTGTCTCATGAGCGCTTTTTGACACGTTTATATTCTCGTAGAAGATTATTCTTTTTTAACTTTTCTTAGTTTAGTTTTTTTAGTTTTGTAATGTTTTATTTATGTTTAATAAAAATATTATGTTTGAATTTTATTTAAAAAACATCTATAAAAAATAACAATAAAATAATACAACCACACATGTATACATCTTCTGTGTGAAGTTCCTGTGTGAAATCTAGTGACCACCTCATGATAACTTCATACAAACCACATCATATAGGTATACCTCACTCCTGCATATGTAGAAGTTTTAACAAAAATTTTTATTAATAAAAAGACAATTGAATTATAATAATTCAAACTATGAGTCTATGACTCATTGGACAATAGTAATCTCTACTATAAATTTAGCTAACACTTTAAATTTTCATTTTCTTTGTGAAGGGTAATTATATTGTGTAATCATCGTACATCTACATTTGATTTTCACTTGTTTTCATTTTTATATTTCTTATATCGCTTAATGTGCATCATCATTATGGCATGGAAATCATGTATAAATATATGATAACTATACTAATTGCTGTTTTTAAAAATGAAAATAAAAGTTAAAAATGTTATTAGCCAATAATTCATAGTTTAATTTATTAAAATTCAACAAGATGCCGCTTATTTAACAAATGAGAAGTTGTCAAGTTGATGTTTCTTACTTCCATATGGATGTTTAATTATTGATAAGTTGATAATTAATCATATGTTATTTAAAGGCATCATTTATTAGGTTTTGTGTTCAATGTAAAGAGCCAAAAGTGATGAAGTTGCCGCTTATTTAACAAATGAGAAGTTGTCAAGTTGATGTTTCTTACTTCCATATGGATGTTTAATTATGATAAGTTGATAATTAATCATATGTTATTTAAAAGCATCATTTATTAGGTTTTGTGTTCAATGTAAAGAGCCAAAAGTGATGAAGTTGCTGCTTATTTAACAAATGAGAAGTTGTCAAGTTGATGTTTCTTACTTCCATATGGATGTTTAAGTATAATAAGTTGATAACAATTCTGGAGACTAATCATATGTTATTTAAAGGCATCCACCTCACATTTATTAGGTTTGGTGTTCTATTTAAGCACGTTGAACGTATGGATTGAGATCCAAAAAAAATGTGTAAAACTCGTTTGTGTCATCATCTGTAGTAGAATCCAAAAAAATGTGTAAAACTCGTTTGTGTCATCATCTGTAGTAGAAATTTGTGTGTCTAGTTTGTGGTAAATTAAAGAGTATGTAGCTCAAAGGCAATTCACCCACTCAGATCTATTTAAGCTGTAGAAAATTCATGATTTATTTAAACAAGCATCTTCATAATATACATATATTTCAGAGGCCCCTACCACATCAACAAACAAAAGAGATAACGAAATATATATATATATATATATATATATATATATATATATTGATTATCCTCGAAAATTAGTAAGCTTTAACCGAGAAATTTTTTAAAAATAATGTTTTTAAAAGATATCTTGAATTTGTAGGTAGCTTTTACGTAATGTTTTAAATCATAGGACTAGGTTCTGGCTCTAGATTATGATATATAATGGCTGTCAGGATAGGAACTGAAATAACTGAATTGTAAACACTTGAATGATTGATTACAAAAGAGGCCTGATTCGAGATAGGCGATCTCCACACAAAGACTTTCATAATCAACAAAATACTCGACAAAAACCAAATGAAACCCATTACTATTACTTCTAAGCTATTCTAGAGGTTACTTAACTGCTCAACACTTCCCACTCTCACACTTTCTATCCTCGTGGACTAACCAAAAGACCCAACAGGAAGTTGATCTGCTCCTACCCATTCTTCTCCATTTGTTTCAGTGACAAATCCGACCCATGTTCTTTTAATGTCAAGCTACTAAATTACTCTAAATTACACCACATCTAGGTTTGAATCCACGACCTCTAACTAAGTGGGCTAGTCACACATTGGCCCATTCGACCCGTGTATAATTAATTCTGATCTTTGGTTCAAAAAACAGTTTGGTTTGGACCCAACCTGACCTGTTATTGGCACTGTTTCTAGAGGTGCACAAACTGGGTTTTTTTCCTAATCGGTTTCGGTTTGGAATCGGTTTCGGTTAGGACAGTTGACCAGTCAAAACCGGTTAGGGTGGTAACCGGTTTGAGAGGAGAAAACATGTAATTGGTTAGTAACCACATGTTCCTATTAAAAACTGGTTAAACTGGTTAACCGGTTCTTTTTTACAACCGGTTAGGGAATAACCGGTTTAGTAACCGGTTTGTGGACATGAGGGGTGAAACCGATGTATAACCAGCGGGCCAGTTTGAACCCTAACTGGTTTCATCTCTAACCGGTTTGTCTAGAAACCGGTTCTAGTTTTTTTTCCTAACCGGTAAGGCAATGGGTTTTTTTCACCTCTAACTGTTTCTATAAAGAAAAGTTAAAAATTTGGATCATCAGTAAGTATGAGAAAATGGGCTAGCCAGGCTGGCCTGAATAGTGACTCATACTAGGCTTGGGTCAGAATGGTCAGGTCAAAACATGTTCATTATGTGCTAAAGCTGGTTCTAAGTTTTAACCAAAATAGGTTCGGGTCCATTTAAAAAAGGGGCATTTACATATATATATACTTACTAAGTTACTTTATTACATATATACCTAAGCCTAAACCTTAATTACATATATCTTTTCCTAAACCATATATATTATACCCTTAATGAGTATTTACATATTTTTTCCTCGTTATTATGAATTACAACTTTTGATCTAAGAGTTTCATTCAATCAAGATTTAAAGGCTCCAGATATAAACACATTGACACCTACAAGGCTATATCTTGCACCACCGATTGAGGTTCTGGGTAGCCTGCTCAATATTTATGAGCTCCCCATTTCCATTACTCCTTTCTTTCCTTTTTTTTAATCTAATTCGATTGCTAAATTGTTAAATTCTAAGTGAAGAAATGCATGGTGCTTCCTACTCCACAATTATTCCCAAATCTTAAGGCTAATATGCTCATAAACATTTCACTTGCTTGCTATGACGACTGTAACCACTGAGTCACCGTCAGTTTATCCAAATCTAGAGTTGTCATGTTCTTATTATCGACGGTGACAACGTTCGTGGCATTATTCTGACCACTATACTTTCATTTCTCGAATGCAAGCTATTGTATGTACGTTGAAAACCTAGATTTAAACCGATTCCGTCACCGTCGTCGCCAATTCCCGTCGGTTCCCTTCGTTTCAATTGATCCATGTCGCCTAGGTTGAGGAGATAGGTTGCCTGACGAAAGGAGGTCGGCTAGGTTGGGGAGATAGGTCGCCTAATGAAAGGAGGTAGTCGGGCGAGAGAATGTCGCCGAAAGAGAGGAGGTCGCCGACGAGATGATGTCGAAGAAGATAGGTCGCCATCTTAGAATCATTTCATTTTTCTGATACGGTGTTTCATATAGGAAAATGTTAACATGGATTTTAATAGAGTCATAATTTAATAATACTATTTCTTTTTTTTTTAAGAAATTTGAGAGGGTAAATAAGTAAATTAATGTAAAAAGGGGATACATGTAATTAAAGTTTATCTTTGGGTATATATGTAATAAAGTATCTTAAGAAGGGGAAGGATCAAATAAAAACAAGATGTTATTGCGAAAACAAGAAAACAAATATTAAAACCTCTATAACTTCCTCATACAATAATATTTTTTAAAAAAAATTGCACCAAAAGTCTTAAAATTATGTCACCTTTAATTCTGGGAAAAAATTTAAAAATATAAAATTTCGTGATTTTTTTTTATTATTGCACATGTGCAATAATACGTATTAATTATATTACACATGTGCAATATTAACAAAAAAACGTTAATTTTTTTTTAATTTTTTCCAGAATTAAAGATAACAGAATTATAAGATCTATGGTACAATTTTTTATCAAAAATATTAACGTATGAAAAAGTTATAGAGGTTTTAATATTATTGCACATGTGCAATAATAAATTTTTATTGCACATGTGCAATAATAAAAAAATAAAAAAAAACGTTGAATTTTTTTAATTTTCTCCAGAATTAAAGATAACATAATTATAAGATTTATGGTGTAATTTTTTATAAAAAATTTTAACATATGAAAAAAGTTATAAAGGTTTTAATATTATTGCATATGTGCAATAATAATAATAATAAAAATTATTGCATCTGTGCAATAATAATTTTTAAAAAAATTTGATTATTTTTTAAATTTTTTCCCATAGTTAAAGATAACATAATTTTAAGGATTTTGGTGCAAAATTTTTATAAAAATATTAACGTATGAAAAAGTTATAGAGGTTTTAATATTTGTTTTCGTGTTTTCGCAATAAAAGTTGTTTTCACATAATCCTTATCCTATGTAATAAAGTATCTTAAGAAGGGGATATATATAAAAACCCCTATAAAAAAGTAGCATCAAGTGACTTGTTAATGATCATTTTCGCTTTTCAAAAATATGGAGAGGGCTTGTTTATGTTCTTCCGTAAAATATTAACTAAAAACACCAAACGAATTCACCATCTCGAGGAATTACATATATGACATATGACATGATCCAAAAAAAATTTATTTTTTTATAAGTATGTACTCTATGTCCTTTAAAACTATCTGGTGAAGCCCGTGCCGTATGATATAGTTGACCACAACCGTGGGTGTGTGCGGAAACACAATCTCTTTGAGTGCGGGGATGGATAATTCACCGCACAACCCACCCCTTCCCTCGCTGTTTTATCCGGCTATTGATGGCAACTATTTAAAATATATATTTGTTTACCATAAAAATTTACCGCAATAAATACCAGACAAACTTTTGTTTTATATACATGTCCGTTGAAAAAAAAAACGAACTTGAAAGATGATATGATAATTTTAGCTAGTACCATCCATTTACATGGTTAATAACAGTCATTCATGAGTTGTTCTAAAAAAATGTAATTACCCATATCGCGTTTTGTCTTCCATAAAGTTAATTTTGAAACTATCTTGTATTTAGTCTTTCTATTCATGGAGTGTATACCATTTTATGATCGGATAAAACCAGAAGATTACAAGAATTTGTATGTGTGTTTGCAGAGATAAATCTAATCAAAATATGATCACAGTACCTATGAATGGAATTCCGATCCAAACAAATAGGAAGCGGTTTTTCGAATTGTTGATCAATTGCTCAAGCAGTTATCCACGTTTTTGAAGGGATAATTACAACATATTTTATATAAATAAAATATACATTGATTACGAAAATTAATTTTTGAATTGTCGATCAACTGCCCCTTGGACCCCGCCAGGGGCTGCCGTCCCTTGGACCCCGCTTTCGAGGGCGCTGCCCCCGAACATCCGTTAGTCTCGTTAATATGCAAATATGCGTCGACTCATATTTGCATATCGAACTTTATCTATTTTACACTAAAATACCAACATGTTCTTTATTCCTTGGTACTAATTTAGATTTACACCGTTGCATTTCGGTGTATAATTTTTTGTCGTTCGCGTGCAGTTTTTTTCTTCGTTTTAGTTTAGTTTTACACTATTAGTTTTTAGTGTATTGTTTTTTTATTCATATGGTTTTGTCTTTATTATTTTTAGGTGTTTAACTTTTTCATTTTCTTCACGTTGTGTTATAGCAATACAGTTTAATTGTGTACTTGTGTTGGACCCACGGCGACTCACCAATCCATTTATTTTAAATTTAAACAAAATAACACACATCTCTACGATATAATAAATGAAAATTCTCAATGATACGTGACATAGTATTTTTTTCAAGAGATGAATATACCATATTTAAAATACTTGCACTAAAACTTAAAATGAAAGCTAGAGTGAGGACATAGACGATGAAAGCTCATATTGAATTGTTTAACGAAGAGAACTCACTGTATGTAAATAGTCGATAACCCTAGTATTTTTTTTAATTTTTATCGTGAGTGTGTGACTTAAGATTCAAAAACACAAAAATGAATGATGAATGAAATTTTATAGAGGTGGGTCAGAGGTTTTACCATAGTGGGCCTTAGGGCGGTGGGTTTCCTCTGGGATGGATGTGCAACATAGAGGGTCTTGGTTACTCGCATGGCATGTGGTCGCAGCGTGTCGTGAGTAGCATCGTTTGCCATGATGAGACCTCCGAGTAACCGAGTGTTTGCCGTTCAAAAAAAAAATTAGTGTTCCGATTCTGAGTTTCAACCGGTTAAACCGTAAAACAGTCAGGTTAAAAATTAGCTCGGAATTAGACTAAACATAACACCTAAACCGGCATAGACTTCGACCAGTTTAAAACGGGTTTTGAAAAATTAGTTTTCCTGGTGACTAGTTTCATATTCTTTTTACAATAAATATTGGGCATATCTTATCCATTTTGGCAGAAGATACATGGTTTCTCAAAATAGCTAAGACTTTCCATAAATGGAATGTGGGCGCTAGTCTTTAAGATTTGGAAACAGTTGTTGGTATGGGGCGGACGACTGGTGTCCCATTTTTACATGTGACAATGACAAGCACGTGAACGTATGGACAGTGGCGGAGCTTGAGAGAGATCTCCGAGGGGGCGGGGATCAAAAGATCGACCGATGGGGTGATAATCAATACATCTGAGGGGCGATACTCTACAAATACAATTTTTTTAACATAAAATCGAGAAAATAGGTAGTTACGGACGGAAAAACCGAGGGGGCGGTCGCCCCCCCCCCCCCCCCCCCGGCCCTAATGAAGCTGCGCCAGTGCGTATGGACTGAGATCCAAAAAATATGTGTAAAACTCGTTTGTGCAAGAAATTATTCGTGATAAAGGATAAAGAGTATTTAGTTCAATCGTATCTTATGTTTTATTTAGTATTTAGTTTAATCGTATCTGATGTTTAATTTGTTCTTTATCAGAGGCAAGTCACCCACTAAGATCTTTTTTTTTTTATCCTAATTTTTTTTTCTCATATAACACGTGAGTAACATACACAACTTAAGACAATACACAGGGAAGGCGGACAACAACCTGCGCCGCCAACCCCTTTTGAATAGCAAACCCTAGCCGTATAAAAACAACATTCTTCAATCTAGAGCCCGCACTATTCCCGCGCATGACTTTTTGGATCCGATTCAACATGGCCACCGCCTCTGTCTCTAGATGGCCAAATGTATCAAAAGCAAAAGGAACAAACACATGTTGATTTTCAATGCACGCTTTCTCATGTTTGTTAACCTTTCCAGCAGCTGCTCTGGACACCGCCTGGCCCGCTGTGAAGGTGCTGGCCCTCAGCCCCACAAGAGGGGAAACCCCTGTTAACAGGAGCTTCCTTCCTGGCCGAGATCCCAGCCTGCCTGAAGATGTCAAACATAACGTCTCGAACCACATCATGTCGATATTCAAACCCTGGGAGCTCTTTGCAGTGGACAGCATGCTCCCCGAACGAATCCAAATATGCCTTGTTGCACACGGGGCATTTTTCATCCACAGGGAATAGGGGAACCATGAGGCGATATTTAAGAATGGCCCGGTATTCGACAGGCGACATGTGTTGCCCCAACCCGCCAATAGGGAGAGCATGGAGGAAATCTTGCGCATGTGGTTGTCGGAGGCATTCCCAAACGGCATTTTGCCTGACTGTCATCTCAAAAGTTGCTTCCATCTCGAGCATGCTTTTACCAAAGAGGGCATTCGTCAAAACGTGTTGGGCTTTTGATGGGACGGTGTCCTTATTGATGAAACCGCTCAGATCAAAGCCCGAAATAATGTTATGGAGACCCGCCAACGCATTCTCGTGTTGTGCTTTTATAGTTTTTGTAAAAAAAAAATTATGATTGATTTAAACAAGCATCTTCATACAATACTTTAGAGGTCGATCCGTACCATATCAACAAACAGAAAGAGAACGAAAAAAAAAATAGTATTGATTATCCTAAATAATTAGTAAGATTTAACCATGATTTTTTTTAAAGAATGTGAAGTGTAAAAGTTATCTTGAATTGTAGGTAGTTTTTACGTAATGTAAAAAAAAAGTTTCAAATTACCCTTAATTAAATTAATATTACCAAGTAAACCTTTAGGTTTGATTTAGATTATAAAAAACTATAAAATTAATATCTTTTATTAAATAAATTCACTAGATTTTACAAACGTGACAAGTCGATCATGTCATTAAGTATAAATAGTTTTACATTATCATTAAGTAAACAAACGTGAATTGTTTATGTCCGACCCATTTTAACCCAACTTAATTTAGTTAGCTCTTCTTAACTCAACTTGATTTGATGGACCAACTTTTTACCATGGGAAAATCATCAAAATGACCATGTTTGACCAAGAAAATGCATGAATAACCCACCCTATTTATCCTTACTCAAATGACCCAATGTCTTACCATCAATAGAGCTTCTCCACCTGTATAATTTAGGCTACCAGGTGGCACCTTTTATCCAATAAGAAACCAACATCTCTTCTCCCCCTGACAACCCGACTAAAAGACAGGGCCCACTTCCCAATCATTTGACACCTCTCCTATCCAGTTAACTTACAACACGTGTATTTTGTGTCAGAATTTAGGCTAAGAATCCGGTTGCTTACGGAACCTCTACAAACCTGCCACGTGGACTACTCGCAACTGATGACTGAATCTCTATCCGGCTTGGCTCATGAATGGCTTATACGGAGGCTACCTTTAGTTTAGCCGGCCCCACATAAAGTTAGGGTTTTCCTACCTCCCCCTACCTCTTTAAATTAATATTATTTAAAGTAATATACCATTTCAATAATTAAAACACAAAGTAGGTAAAGACTTCTATTTTTCTTTTTAACAAATGATGAAAATAAGATATACTTACGGGTCTAGCACAGTAATGAAAACGACGTCCTGGATTCACAGTGGTGGAAGATATACATATGGCCGTTGAAAACCCACAATTTTTACAGACCTCCATTTTTTCGATTGTGTCTTCAGCAAGATATAGATAGATAGTGGCAGAAAATTGAACTTTTTATGAAATGGTATATTACATGAACCATAAAGTAATTCATAGAGGGGGAGGGGGGAGAGGTAAGGGGGAGTAGGGGGGTGTAGAGTGACAGAGGACTACTTTATCCCACATGGTAGGCGCAGAGGAGTAAAGTAATTCTGAGCTATAAAGCCGTTGTGTGTTGATAAAATGAGCCATTGCATGAGCCGAGCTATGCTTGATAAAATGGACAGGTGGCAGGCTCGAAGAGGTACGAGAAACAACAGGTATATGTTGGTCGGTGGAGCAAAACATTCGTTAGTTTCTGTATCTTTTACCAGATGTCAAAATTCTAGTGGATGTGAGTGGGGTCCATCCTTAAGGGGCCAGTCAGATGGAGGACACCAGTAAGTTGTTCATTGGGTGAAATTTAACAAGTGGAGGGTTTGTATTGGTTGACAAAGTTTTGGTCATTTGAGTAAGGATAAATTTGATGGGTCATTTCTGGTTTTTCAGAGTCAAAGATGGTTATTTTGGTGATTTTCCCTTTTACCATGCTCATAAAAAATCTGGATATTTAGTGATTAAAATTCTCTTTATTTTATGAAAATCATTTGAAATTAAACTTTATATGTGATAAAATTTTAAAAAATAATATAGTGTTTTATGGTCTATATATATATGCGTATAAATGTCTAAATACATTAGTGTTTTACGTTTATTGTGATACGAGCTAAATAGATAGATTTAGTGACCACCTTTATCTTACAAATGTGATTACAATGTATATAACATTAGTTTCTATTTGTGTCTTGTATATTCAAATACATAACATCTTAGTTGTTAGAAACAAGATTATACTTCAATTTGATATTACTTTAGCCAATCTAAAAGGGGTCTGCTAGAGACACCCTCTTAAAATTTGGCTAACACCCCTTATATAGGTGACTCTGTGACCTAAGAGTCACCTCCAGGGATAAAAAGCTCACATAATACCTTAAGAGTCACCCCTAGGGCAGGTGTGGTCAAGAAAACCCTGAAAAACCCGCCCAAGTACGCGAACTAACTTCGAGATACCCACTACAATTTTTATTGAGATGTGAGCTACTAAAAATTCTAGGTGACACAAAGGTCTCGAGGTGAGCTATAGTCAAGGTGAAATAAAGGAGTTGAGGTTGTGAGGTTCAACTCAACTCTTCAGCTGAGAGGTCACATATTATGAGAAATTATAGGTGAAGCCGAGATCTCGGGGTCACCTATTATAGTAATACTAATTATTTTTATTATAATAATACTAATTATTATTATTATTATTATTATTATTGTTTTATTATTATTATTACATATAAATAAATAATACAAATAAAATATACAGAAACCTACAGGGTGACATAAGGATCTTGAGGTGAGATATAGTACTTCTTTATGAGGTTCAGCTCACCTCTTCACCTGAGAGGTGACCTATTATGAGAAATAAAAGGTGACGCCGAGGTCTCGGGGTCAGCTAAAAGGCTCACATCTTACCTTTCAGACTGCCTCTAAGGTCTCCGTATGACCTATACTATCGCACCTCCTACATATTTTTACACCGTTACCTGCATACACACTCACATACAAACACATACTAATATGTTATCAAACCACACATATATATTCATACATACATGATAGCTATTGACTTAATATAAGTTTATATATACATACATATGGTCACGTGGATACAACCTCATAAAAAAACTCCGTTGGTATATTGCATATACTACGTCCATATTTACATACACATATCAACACACTTACATGCACACACATATGTACATACAATATCAATATAAATAAGCTTAACTTACGTTCATATATGCATACATTACAATTTACATGTATATAAACATGCATATGGTAAGTAAACATATATAATTATTATTGTTGTTATATTATTAATAATAACTATTATTATAATAATACTAATTATTTTTATTATAATAATACTAAATATTATTATTATTATTATTATTATTATTATTATTATTATTATTATTATTATTATTATTATTAGGTTTAGGATCAAATGCGGCAGACCATTTTGCCTAACTTCAGTGCGGCCAAATCTGGACCACTAGATCAATTTGATGGATGGATAAGATTAAAAGAGATGAGAGAGAAGGAGTGGAGGAATCTTAAAGCTGGAAGGGTAAATGTGGAAAACAATATTTATTCAAGTTCCCCCTCAATTTTTAAACGGCCATAACTTTTTCATACGACGTTATTTTGAAAACGAATTTCACCATATTTCTAGTCGTGATTTTGTCTTTAATTTGAGACTAGGTTTGCTTGATTTGGAGAAAAAAAAATTTCACGTTTTTTACGACGCTGGTCTGTGCTGGCTGTGCTGGTGGAATTGTGCTGGCTGTGCTGGTCTGTGCTGGCTGTGCTGGTGGAATTGTGCTCTTGTGCTGGTAGACTGGTCTTTCAGCGCTGGTCTATGCTGGTATGTGTTGTGTTGTGCTGGTGTACAATGTCAATGTTTTTTTTTTTTAAATTAAAAAAAAGATGTCTACGCTTCGAATTAAAATCTGAAAATTTTTAGGACCCTAAATCGCAGCTAGTACTACCAAAAAATTTAAAAAAAAAAAAACTAGAAAAAACCCGGTTAAAACGTAAAAAAAAAAGTTTCTTCAAATCGAGCAAACCTAGTCTCAAATTAAAGATAAAATCATGACTAGAATTATGGTGAAATTCGTTTTCGAAAATGACGTCGTATGAAAAAGTTATGATCGTTTTAAAAACTTGGGGAACTTGAATAACTACCAAATATACCACATATGGGGAGAAATCTGGACATTCCTAATATGCCCCTGTGTGTACCGGATGTAGGCAACTTTGCCTGATGCACGGGAACCTTCCTCATTATTATTATTGTTGTTTTATTATTATTATTACATATAAATAAATAATACAAATAAAATATAAAGAAACCTTCAGGGTGACATAAGGATCTCGAGGTGAGATATAGAACTCTTTTATGAGATTCAGCTCACCTCTTTACCTGAGAGGTGACCTATTATGAGAAAGAAAAGGTGACGCCGAGGTCTCGGGGTCAGCTAAAAGGCACACATCTTACCTTTCAGACTGCCTCTAAGGTCTCCGTATGACCTATACTATCGCACCTCCTACATATTTTTACACCGTTACCTGCATACACACTCACATACAAACACATACTAATATGTTATCAAACCACACATATATATTCATACATACATGATAGCTATTGACTTAATATAAGTTTATATATACATACATATGGTCACGTGGATACAACCTCATAAAAAAACTCCGTTGGTATATTGCATATACTACGTCCATATTTACATACACATATCAACACACTTACATGCACACACATATGTACATACAATATCAATATAAATAAGCTTAACATACGTTCATATATGCATACATTACAATTTTACATGTATATAAACATGCATATGGTAAGTAACATATATAATAATTATTGTTGTTATATTATTAATAATAACTATTATTATATAATAATACTAATTATTTTTATTATAATAATACTAAATATTATTATTATTGTTTTATTATTATTATTACATATAAATAAATAATAAAAATAAAATATTAAGAAACCTTCAGGTCACTCATTGGTCTTCGCGTGACCTATAGGGCAGAAGTTTTAGTGGGCACCACTTTTATACGTGAGCTTTTGGGCTTAAGGTGATGTTTTCTAAGGGACACCCCACACATAGGTGACCTAATGATATCCGAGTGACCTCTAGGTCAGATGTATTTAGAAAAAAAAGGGTGTCTCCCAGGTTGTTTTGTTGATTTGGTTTAGAAAAGATAATTTGTTTTGACTAGAGACAAATTTATCGACTTATGTGAGCAATGAAGGATTCTAGTTCTATTTGACTAACACCGTTGTCTCTCACCGACTTTCTAACCCCGCGGCCCAACACCACCGCTCTGTTCCTCATCTCTTCTCCTTCCTTCGAACCCATCAGTCTCCTCACTGACTTCTCCACCGTCGTTGCCGCCACCATCTTTTCTCCGAGAAACCAATCTTTCACAAGAAACCCTACCTTAAGAATCTTGGTTACCAACAAAGCGTTGTTCGGCTGGTCAGAGTGCATGGGCCATGCAGCTATTGGCACACCCATTGATATGCTTTCAATACACGAGTTCCATCCACAATGACTCATGAATCCACCAACCGATGGGTGAGCCAGTATGTGTAACTGAGGTGCCCATTCTCGAACCACCAAGCCTCGATCTTTAACACGATCTTCGTACCCTTTTGGGAGTTCGACATGATTAGTATCATCTCTTGCAAAATCTCCTCTATCCGCATCTCTCACCACCCAGACGAACTTGTGGTCGCTCTTTTCCAACCCAATTGCGATCTCGATGATTTGTTGTTCGGAGAACGAAGTGGTAGTACCGAAAGAAACAAAGATCACACTCTTCGATGATTGTTTGTCAAGCCAATTAAGGCATCTTATCTCGACCGCACCACCATCATCTTTTCTCGAGAAATTTGACTCACTATATATAACAAATACAATAGTACGTGGTTAATTAATGCATTGTTATTAAATATGTTAAATAACTAGATTTACGTGCGTGTTGCTAGTTTGCTACGCACTCATCAATTTAGTTAATTTTATTGAATAATATGCTGTCATAAATGACAAGTTAAGACAGCGACATTGATAAAATACTACTTAAAAACAAAATTACAAAAGGCAAACTAAAAAAAGATACATGAAGGCAACAATGTAAAACTAATTAAATGTTCTAAAAAAGATTTAAAATGAATTAAAAAAACTAAAAAGTAAAAAATTAAGATAATAAAGACTATCACGCAAATTACACAAAATTTAGACACTTAAACGAAACCATGTAAAGTGAAACTAATACCAAGAGAAAAGAAAATAATTAGATAATAGTAAACGATATAATTAAGAAACAAAGATAATAAAGGTTATTATGTAAACTACACGAAATTAGACATTTAAAATGAATTATGTAAAACTAAACCAAACCAAAGAGAAAAAATAAATAATAATACGACATGTGCCAGCACCATAGCTTGTCATGTAACATTTACGGTTAGAGTAATGTTTACTTGAACTTGATTTTGTTATTTTATATAATAAATATATATATGGCATACAACCAGGAAAAGTATAACTTTTTATAACAATAGAAGTAGTACATTGGTGGATATTTTAGGGTGTGATGATTTTATTTAAATTACAAAATTTATAGGTGTTAGATAAAAAGATTGTCACCTTCGTATATTCACAGGATTAAAAGGTCCAAGAGCCCAAAGTAACTTATTCCCATTATTTCTAGCTTCCGTTTCAAGCACCTCCAATATGGGCTGCTCCACCACCCTACACGTATTATAGATCCGACCCGAACTCAGTTTCGCATACTCATGCTGACCCGCAATAAACCTCAAAAACTCCTTACTAAAACACCCCTCAAACGACACTTCATCTTTCTCAAGCCCACACGGTTTCACAAGACCACGTATTCTCTCCCCACCCTTTTCCGACGTAAACAACCCGATCGCGAAAGCCGATACGCTATGAAACGCGTACGACTCCGCGTTCGGGAGCGAAACGAAGTCCTGAACGACGGAGGACATGAGGGAGTCGTGGATCACGACGAGGCGGCGGGCGGTGGGGGAGAGCTGGCGGAGGAGGGCGGCCACGGGGCGGCGGAGATGGGTGGCGGATTCGCATAACGGGTGGAGGTGTGATGGGAAGTTGGTGGTGGAGTTGTTATTAGGGTTAGGGTTTATAATGGGTGGGAATATTGGTAGATCATGGAAGAAGATGTGGTTAACGGCGTTAGGGTTCCATCCATGAAGCCGGAGTTTAGCTAGTGGGGAGTGGGTGGTGGTGGAGACGAAGTGGATGGGGATGTTATGGGCGGAGATGAGGCGGGAGAGGTGGAGGAGTTGGTTGAGGTGGCCTTGGAGTGGAAGAGCCACCATCACTACCACCACCGTGGGTTTATCATCATCGCCGGCGGCCATTGTAGGTGAAAATGGAGGTGTGGAAGTGTGTGTTTGGGGAAGATTTTGAGGGTTAATTAGTTGATAAAGTGATGTGCATGTGATTGTGGATTGAGATGGAGTTGACGTTTATTAAACAAATGAGAAAAGTTGTCAAGTTGGTGATGTTTCTTGCTTCCATGTGGATGTAACATGTTAATTAAGTTGATAACAACTATATATAGAGTCTATAGTCACATGTTATTTAAAGGCATCCACCTCATATTTATTGGAATTGGTGCTCTATATAATAGTTTAATTAAGCATGATGAATATAATAGTAATCAACATGAATAAGAAATTTAAAATATATAATAAACTGATATAATTATTTATGAGGATAGGCAGAGGCATCAGCAAAAGCTGTGTCAGCGGAAGTGTCATACCCTGGTACTTTGTCAAAATCCTTGCCATTTTCGGTCGAAAAGTGGAGACCAGCTTTGATGCCTTCGTTGAAACCAGTGGCGTTAGTGGCATTAATCATGTTGCCAATGGCATTCTTAAGAGAAGGGTTGTTCAAAACCCTCTGGACTATCCGTGTAATTCCTTCATTCATGAACCACACTCTTCTCCTTCTTCAGATCAAGACATACTAATAAAGGATTAGAGAGAGTCTTTAGCAAGTGCTTTAATAAACAGATAGACGTAATTTCAAAGTGACAAGCGCAAGTGCTTTAATGAACAGATATTTTCAAGGCTCTATAAATAGGCTTTTTGGGCTCATAATTAAGGGCTTCCGAGTTTTACACACACTTAAATGTGTGATTGAGTTCTGCTTTGCCAATTCAATTTGTAACCCCTGATTCAATCAATAAAACTACTTTTTAATCAATCATGTTTTGTATTCGATCTCCATTCTTGTTCTAATCGCTTTAAACATCAAATTCGGCTCTCGTGTGGTAGGATTTTGTGTTTCATCAATTAGCGCCATCCGTATCTTTAATTTTTGCAACAATGAAGAAAGTTTCAATTCAAGAAGAAAAGAAGAAAGGTATTCTGATGTCGTTAAGTCCAGAAAAGCTCGATCTAAGTTTGAAAGCTTCTAGTGGTGGTTTGAGTTTCAGCTGCCAGTTTTTGAAAATTCAGAAACAAAGAAAAACAAAGTGGTGTTGGAATCGGGTTTGAATACCATCCACATTTTTTTGCATCGAGCTTTATGATCATTTGACATTTCACATAAATCACATTTTTATCCAAACCCCAACACACCTCAAGTGGTACGATCCTGAGAGTTAGAGAAGTGGTATGATCAAGTCATGAAACCGATACACCCACTACCTATTTATACTATCATATGGGGGGTGGGGGGGGTGGGGGGGGGGGAATGGTCAAAAACCATGATTAAATCGGCTATAATCAACTATATAGCCGTTGGAAACAACTTTTTTCCCTCAAAATGTAAGAATCGATTATTTGCCGACTTCAAAAAATTAGTTCCGGCCAACCATTTTAGAACCAAAAAGGTTTTGAAATACCCTATCCGGTTTAGATCGGTTAGAAACCGCTTTTTACAATTCAGGTTGTTAACTGTTTTGGGTTTGGGTTAACTAAACCAACCCGACTCGGTTAACCAATTTATGTGAGCACCTCTACTGGTGAGGCTTTGTGGTTGTGCCACCTATTTTAGCTGCCCACCCGGTTTCAAACCGTGTATGTCGGTGGCATATTTTGTTTTTATTTATTTTATTTTTTACTTTTTAGTTAGTGAGATCTAGAACACTTTACATTTATTTTAATATGTACTTCTTCTTCCCCATTAATCATTTGTAGCGTAGATTGATCCCTCTTTATTCTAAATTATCTTATAAAATTCGAGTAATTGATTTCTAGAACCAATATGTTTAGAAGTCGCTTTATTAATTTTATTATGAAGAACGGTATACCCGTAATAATATACGGGTATTAAAATACTTAGAGTAAATTACGAGAATCGTTCTTACAGTTTGTTTAAATTTTATATTTCATCTCTACGTTTTAAAAATTAAGACACTTTTATAACACATTTAGTCCCTGACGCTAACTGCCGTTAGATTTTTCTGTTAAGTCAGTGTAAAATGTAACTACACACCTACCCCTTTATTTAAAAAAAAAATCAGAGGTGGCAGAGATGATGGCGACAACAACGGTGGTGGTGGTGGCGACGACGGTGACAGAGTGGTGGTAGTTTTTTTTAAGTTAAAGGGTAGGGGTATAATTGTTAATTTATACTGACTTGACGGAAAAATCAACGGCTGTTAACGTCAGGACTAAAGATGTTACAAACATACAAACCTTCCATTCATAGTAAAAAAATTAATCTAAAGACGAAAGATGAAATTTAGAAAAAACATATTTACGACTCCTATAATTTACTCAAATACTAATTTCTCTATTGATACACCAGCAAAAATTAGATAAAGTAAAGGTATACCATTTAGCTCCTTGCTAGAATTTTTGCTATAAATGGCTGTTTCTAAAAGAAATTTACACACAAAATGACTATTTTCATTATTTCTTTATAAAATTATTGGGCAAATCTGATCCATTTTGGAAGATATAGGACATGTGGTTTTTGAAAATAGAAGCAAGACTTTCCATAAATGGAATGTGGGCACAGATCTTTTTAAAGTTTGGTATGGGCCTATGGGTCCCATTTTGGCATGTTGACAGAGGTTGGGATTGAGATATAAAAAAAATGTTTCGTTTTGTTTTCTGTTAAAAAATTATCCAAAAAACATGCAATAATTGCATTTAAAATTATGAATAATACATTTTTTAAGAAAAATATTCATACATTTCTTATATTTCAAGAGGAATCTTTGTATCTTTTTTTATTTTTAAAAAGAAATTTGGTATTTTTTTCAATTTTCGAAATGCATTTATTACACTTTATGTGTGCGTTTGATTCGCCCGGTATATCAGGCGCCGTAGGCCTCTTCACGACGCTATAAGGCGTGGTCGCCATCCCTCTCTTGCGCCATCAATCTGCACCATCCACCGGCGCCAATATCTTCATGCCAAAAATTCTTGTGTGATGCCAGGAATGCCATGTCTTGCACCATTTAAGTTCCTACAAATCATATTTTCTAATAATTTTAAATACTCCACCACACCACATGGGTATACCACCATGTGTGTGGTAATTCCATACGATTCAGTTATCGCCTATGTAGCAACCACACCACATGAGTATACCACAGAGGCGGACCTAGGGTGGTTCAAGGGGTGGCACGTGCCACCCCTTAAACTTGTACGCGCAGTGGAAAATTTTGAGATTTTTTCGGATTTTTTAGATTTTATCACCGTGTGCTACCCCTAGAAAAAAAATTATGTGTTTCTAATTCCGCTCCTGATATACCATATCTTAGAGCACATATTAGAAAACCCCATAAAATAATTGTTTGGTTTTCTGGGTTGCATTATTGGTTCATTAAATGAGTAGAGTCGTCTTCGCCCATTAACAAAAACTGAACTTTTCTAACGGCAATTTATTAAGCACCAAAAAAGCAACCCTTTAGCAAGGCTTTAAGAAGCCACAAACACCACAACAAAACAACTTATATATAGCTTAAACTACTCGAGTCAACACCTCTCCTACTCCTATTCTCCATTCAAATTTTACCCCAATATTTAATCTCTATAATGACTTTCGAAATAGACGGCTCCCTACCACTAAACACAATGTTGTTTCTCTCCTTCCAAATACACCAACAAGTCGTTAAGATGACCACACACAATGTCTTTTTTCTAATTTTCTCTGATGTTAACGTCTTCACACACTCTAAGCAAATCGTCCACGGAAAAGACCAAAGGAATCGGAATACCGCACCACCCGGAGACCAATTGCCAAACTCCTGAGAAAAATCTGCAATCGGTGAACATATGTGTGACCGACTAAAAAACATCCCTACACGGTTTACACCACTCTCCCGCCACGTTGATTCCACGTTTAATAAGAGAGTGCGACGTGGCTACGCGATTCCGTTGAGCTTTCCAAACAAAAATTGAATCAGTGACGTATTTTATTTATTTAAATTTATTTGTTAATTTATTATTATTATTTTTAACGGAAATTTTTAATTTGTTTATTTAGTTTATATTTTTATGTGTCTCATGGATAGGCGGCTAATAAATGATGTGGTTTCTAGTTAAAAGTTACGAGTTAAATCATGTAAAATACTAAAATGTATGTGTAGTAAATTTATCTTAAAAAAGAATTAAAGTGTTTTAGTTAAAAAATAAATATTTTTTATATTACGTGTGATACAATTACAGTAACTACTCTTTTTTTACCTTCTACTTCTCTGTTATGAATTTGAATTGAAGACTTGTGAGAACCAACTTTTGACTTCCAAATTTAATATTTTTTTCAAATAATTGATATAAAAAATATAGAACCCATCCAATTTCTACTTCTCTGTTATTTCTAAGGAAGTTTTTAGTTTGATATTTATTATTTGTAAAAAAATATAAAGGAAGTTTTTAATTTGATACTCCGACAGTATCTTTAAGGGTTGATTGTAGTAACTCAATCGCACCATGCGGCTTTGAAGACTTGGTATGCGGTCATGTGCGTAGAGGCGAAGTTTGAATTTTGAAAGAAAAATTCGGAGAGGGCGGGCCTCAAAAGTTCTACCGAGAGGGCGATACTCAATACATCTGAGGATAACGATACTCAGTACATATAAACTTTTTTACATAAAATCGCAAAAATATGTACTTCTGGCCAAAAAACCGGAGGGGCGGTCGCCCCCTGGGTCATAACTATCATTCGCATGTGCGGCTACACCATGACCAGCTTAATAGGACCGTAGTTTTGTGGCTTTGTGCGGCCTCTCACCACCGTGCGGCCACAATTTGCAATGATCTATCTCTCTTTCATACTCTCTCTCTCTCTTTTACTTTATTTATTAAATATTATTATAATAATGAAATGTAGTGTGGTGGAGATAGAAAAGAGGTAAAATATGAAAATAAAATATGATAATGTAACGATGAGTTGACAGAAAAAAGTGTGTAGTTGGCATAATGTGGAGTGACCATTACAAATAGAGTAAAATAGAGATTAATGGTGGAGAATCTAAAAAAATACATAAACAAAGAAGTTAAAAGTAAATATAAAATCGAGATGTTAAAGGTTTTATAAAAACTTTAAATTTTAGAGATAAATTGTTTTTATCTAAATTATAAAGACATGTATATGAAGACTAGAAATATACTAGGTCTCAAGATGCTCAAGTTGGGCGAAGTGGAGAGATCATGCTAATTATTAAAATTGACCAGCTCGTTGTCACTAGAGGAAAAAATATATTCATGTATTAAAGATGTAAAATTCCGAACATCGAAAACACTATAAAAACAAAGAAAAAGAAAAAGAAAAAAAAAACACTGAAGTAGAAAGAAAGAAAAATAAAAAAACCTAAATAGTGTTTTTACTATTGCATACTATTCATCCAAGTTGTAACACCAAGTTCGGAGAAGACGATAACTAATTCTAGCCCCTGTTGAGGAGAGCTTGATGCTCTCCGATTTATTTATTTTTTGTTTTTTAATTTATAAAATATATTATCTCCCACCATTTGGTGGAGTGGACACCCCTTTACGATTCAATTTGGAGGTCAGGGGTTCAAATCTCACTTGATATAAACAAAATTACTGTAGAGGTAGGTCAAGGGTTTTACCACAATGGGCATTTGGGCGATATGTTTCCTCTAGGATGGACATGCAACACAAAGGGCCCTGGTTACTTGCACGGACTGTGATCGCAACGTGTCGTGGATAACATCATTTGTCATGATGAGACCCCAGATAACCAGATCTTTAGGATTAAAAAAAAATAGAGTAAATTACGGCTTTCGTCCCTGTGGTTTGCACGTTTTACACCTATAGTCCCCAGGCTTTATTTTTTACGGCTTTAGTCCCCAAACTTTATAGGTTCGTTACACCTTTCGTCCCTGGGACTAACGAACGTTAAAAAAATCTGTTAAGTAGACGTGCATTGACATTTATACCCCTCTATTTAAAATAAAACAAATATAAATTAAATATAAATATGTTAAGTAGACACTATTGTTCTTCTTTCTCATGGTGAGATAAACTACCACCGCCCCGATCTTCCACCATCTCACTGCACCACCACCATCGCCATATCCGATCTTCCCCCTTTGCTCCTTCAAAAGTAAATCCCCGCTATTCTATTTGTCTCACTCTCAAATCCTCTTAATATGCCCAATTTCTTCGAATATGCCCTAATTTTACGTCACCGCCCAAGGAGAGACGAAATGGAGGAAATCAAAGAGGTCACCGGATTCCTCCACGATGTGCGGTGGTTTTTTTCACTGGATTCCTCCATGGTGTGCGGTGGTTGTTAATTTTTCAGTAATTCCTCCACAGTGGTGATTTCATGAATGGATTCTTACATCCAGAATTCAACCAAACAAGTCGGCTCCTCACGTGGATTTCTCCGCTAATTAAGTTTAACAAGGTTTCCCGTTCCAGACTTTAACTCGCCACTGTCTCCATTACCTCTGTCGTCAATCGCCTACGATTTCACTTCATTATAAATCACGGCCATACAATGCGCCCGCCATCCTCGATTCCCCCCAAACTTGATCAGATTAGTTAATGATTTGTTAGACTTAACACGCACGGTTTGATGAGCAAAATCGAATAGAGTGGAGCAAAAAGGTATTTGAGTACAAATTCATCGACGACGGCTATAGGATTGTTCGTTCACAAGGACGATGGTTTTAGGCTCACCATGGTTGTTCGTTGTTCTCATCAACTAGTTCCGGCAAATCTGCTGGAACGACAAGAGATTTGGAATTTCAAGTCGTCAGAGATTGACACGGTGACTGATGGTTGTGTCGGAGGCAGTGACCGGTGGTTGTGGCGGAGGTGGACCTAAGATTTAAGTGGAGATGGGTCGGGTAAATTGATGAAGATGATGAGGGGGTAGGATAGTAATTTCATTTTGTTTTTTTTTATGGTATTGTAAATACAGGGGTAGAATTGTCATTTTAATTAATTTAACAGAATTTTTTAACGCCCATTAGTCCTAGGGACCACCGGTGTAACGAACCTATAAAGTTTGGGGACTAAAGCCGTAAAAAATAAAGCCTAGGGACCATAGGTGTAAAACGTGCAAACCACAGGGACGAAAGCCGTAATTTACTCAAAAAAATAATAAAATATTATTTAAGTAAATAATGTAAAAAACCTATTCTGCCACTCACACGCGGCAAAAGTTTAACAGAAAACTTAAAGCCATTGCCTTTAGCAACGAAAAGTGTTCCAGTAAACTTATTTGTTAGCATGAGACTAGCCAATTGTGTTGTTGATTCCAACCTTCATAAAGTATTTAGACAATCCTAATGGTTGATGATAAAGATGTGTAATGAGTTTGTGATAATGTTAACAGTAACTTATAAATAAGAGATGTGGATTAATTATTGAAGAAAAATGGAAAAAAAAAATCAAATGTTGTTGGGATCACAGAGGGTGATCAACCCGAAACCTGCGTTTTCCTGATCAAGGAATGTTAATACAGCCGCTACTAACGATGGCCTTAATGTTACGGTTGGTAGAATTGTAGGTTTGCGATGAAATTTGGCAATTGCTGATCTAGTCCCACGATCTCAGGAGGACCACCCCGTTGCTTAGAAAGTTATGTCAAAATGGGTGAAGAGTTGGGAAATTTGGGGGAGATGTGTTAGAAGTGTGATATCAAAAAAGGGGACTGGTGGGAGAAGAGATGGTTGTGGTGGTGGTTCGAGATTTGATGTCGATGGGTGGGGGAGGCCGGAGATGAGGCAAAGTTGACAGGGTAGTCTGATCGGATGACACGAAGATATTTCATAGTTAGTTTTGATGTTTCACCGTATAGTGCAAACTTAATTATGCAACTGTTGTTTTCCAACACATATACTCTTCGTGAGTTCAACATCAATGTACCTCGTGAGTTCAACATCAATGTACCGATAAAACTAGCGAATAACATTGTAAAAGAAACAATTTCACTCATAAAGCAGGATAACATGTAAAACTTACAAGTTTTTGAAATGTCCAGAATAATGAACTATATTTGTGAAACAGAGGGAAATGGTCATGTTTTGTTTTCTCGTATAATCATCATGGCGTTGGGAAACAAAAAGAAACTCGTAATGGGGGCAAAATCCCGAAAATTTTGAAAAACAAACCTTTTTTTTTTTGCATACATGTTGTTCAAGGGCTGCATAGGTTCTTGAGATCCTCTTCTTGGGCATACCAACTGGGAATTATTTTCCCTAAATGAGGATAAAGATCCTTGTAGGAGTTTCGAATCGTACCTTCTGCAACTCCGGTTGCAAGTGCCACGTCTGCACCCACATTTCCGGTATCATAAATTAGAAAACTAACAAGAACATAAGGGTGCGTTTGGTTGTGGAAAACACACCCGTTCTAAGAAAACATGGAAAACAGAAAATGCGTTCAAATTGTAGTTTTCCGGAAAAATTTTCCAAGGAAACAAAAAACTGTGTTTTCTAAGAAAACTGTGTTTTCTAACTTTTAAACTAAAATTGGAAAACACTTATTTTTGTTTTCCATTTTCCGTTTTCGTTTTCTATTTTGAAAAATGGGAAACCCATCTTTTGGTTTAGAACGCGTTTTCAAAAATTTCCATGTGTTTTCTAGAGATGGAAAACCCATTTTATTTTCTAGAAAACTGAAAATGGAAAACCCGAAAACGTTTTCCACAACCAAACGCACCCTAATGAATTTCAGAAACAAGACGAGTAATGCAAAGTTCTAATCCAAATTTACATCTCTGTCGAATGAAACCTTTTTACAAGCATAGTTGTAGAGTCGCAAAGTGTACTAAAGGTTCAAAATGTGTGCTTTGGGCTGATTAAAAAAGCAAGGCACATAGCATAAATATACCATTTTTAGGATTTTAGACGTGTTTTAGATTGTTTAGGGTTAGTTTAGGCTGGTTCCTAGCTATTTTTAGATGTTTTAGAACAGTCTGGCCAGAAATCGCAGAAAGCCACGGAATTTCCAGGATTTGGCAGGAAGCCCATGAGCTTCCAGTCTAGGTGTATGCCTGGTGAGCCTTTGACAAATACAAGATTTGATCTTTATGTAATAACATTGCATGGCATTACTTCCTGAAGAGAACGACTATTTCTTTCGAGATTTTATAAAAACTAAAATAGAAATTATGAAACATTGGCATCAAGTAGAAGGAAAAGGTGCCCTAATGATGAACTAGATAGAGCAAAGTTACCTTTGAGGGGTTTCTTATCATCAGAAAGTTGAGTTACTATGTAAATTACAGCTGCAGCAACAGAGATTGGACTTCTCCTGAAAAGTGTAATGCAAACCGTTGAAAACCCAATACGATAAATCAACTTCAACAAATGGGAAATATGTCGATTTGAATGTACATATTCGGTCAGTTCCTTCCGTACCTTGGGAGATTTCATTTCATTTATATGTTTTTATGACATTTTAAATTCTTGTTTCCACAAGGTTAGGAATGCGTGACAGGGCAAGAAACATCACATGCCACATAGGATTATTCCAAATAAAAAAAGGTTGTAAATGCTAAATAATAATCACTTTTATCTTAATACTATGCTTAGCCACTTAATCAAAAAGATATAAACTTCAATCACTAAACAAGTAGGAAGCCATGTTGAGTTTAATCTCTAAATGGTCAAACGGGTAGTTTCCGAATTTTAGCTGAATTGAAAACGAGTCAGAAGTTACAGAAAATGTATATCTAATGCTTCAAACCAATATCAGCAGCATAACATGTTTCATGCTTTAACAACCCCACCCGACCAAACCCATTTTGCCACCTCAACCCAACTACTGAAAAGTTCAATCACCAAAAAAGAAAAACTTTGCTAACTACCTTATATCAAACTCTTCAGATTTTTTAACTGATTCTTGGGCAGCTTTAACCGTCTGATTGGTCATACCGAGATTGGAACAAAAACGCCTCTGATGATTTCGAATTTGTGGAAATAAAATACAATAAAAGTTAGGAAGTTTAATAAAATTAACAAATTTTAAAAAATATATATATTATAAAAAGTAAACAGAACTTACCATAAAATCACCAGCATGGATAGTACCCATCTCTACAGACTGACCCAATTCAAGCTCTAATTGTTTGACAATGTACTCTTTTGCCCGTCCAAAATCCTTCTTTGTTGCTCCATTGGCAACCGAACAGATTTCTATTTTAACAAATGTTCAGAAAATCTCATTTGTAGAAAGATTTATATTTGAACAAATGTTATATAGAAGAAAGAAGGCACTTGTACCCTTTACTGTTCTTGGTTTATCTTCTTGACGACAAGCAATGTAAAGGCAAGCAGCCAATATGGCATCCTGATTTCTCCCTTTACTTGATTTTTGATCTTCAACTTTCTTAAATATCTCGTTAGCACGATCCTTTTTATTTAACAAATCAAAAAGAAATGAAAACTTTAAAAGCACATTGTGACAATAGTGCATAAAAAAAAAATGGTTTACATAATTTCAAGAAAATTTACTCTATATTTCCCTGTTATATTTTACACTATATATTGCTATATCTGGAGTAGCCTCTCTATTCCTAGGATAGAGGTAAGGCTTGCCTCCATCGGAGCCTACCCAAACCCTACAGATAGCTCTGCTATGAGTGGGGTTATACTATGTACATTTCTTCTTCACCTTGTTGTTAAATTTCAGGAGTAAATGGTCAGAAATATAAAAGAATATAGCATACCTTAATAGTTGCAACAAGGCCCAACCTGAATGAAAAAGCAAATGCATCAGATACAAACTCAGGCTACAAACAGAATCTGTCAATTTATGCAAGAATGTTGAAATCAGATAATGAGAGTTTGGGGTGATTGGGGAAATGTCGAGCCATAATTGTCAAAGGTGCAAGGCGCGGGCAAAATGCCTTGCAGCCAGATTTCTGTCTAGAGCTTCCAAGTTCCATCTATATTCTGCAAGATTCTAGCCGGATTACGGCCAAATCTTATCAATTCCAGTGAAATTCTAAAATTTCTAGCCAAACTATTCCAAAACATTCAAAAATGGCCTGAAGCCAGCCTAAACTAGCCCTACACAAGCCTAAAACACGCCTAAAAATGGTATGCTTATGCTATTCGTATTGTTTATATCAATCCGCCTTCCCGCTCTCGATTTTTAAGGGCCTTGTGCCTAGGCCCAGGCTCATCATTTGTGCCTTACATCTGCAACAACTATATATCAAGCAAGCACGCCATAATAGATGGTATGCTTGATTGTATTTACGATCGTCAAATCGAGTGTTTGGATGAAGAAAAGTGCTATACACTTTTCTGCTTATTTTGGTGAATATAGAGGTTTGTAACCAGTTTGAGTTTGCTACTTTTAGATCAGAACAATGAAATTACCATCAATTTCTTTCCCAACAAAGTTGTGAGATATGTTGTTTTCACTAACTCTATCTAAGCATATGTATGTTAGATCCTGAAGTAACCGTCATTATATTATTCAGTTAAAAGATCAGAACAATGAAATTTCCCAAATAAGTTGTGAAATCCTTCTAGATAGATAGAGATCAGCAAAGCTAAGATGTTGCAATTGTTCCCCAAATTTTCAACATTAGGTTAACTAAACAGAACCCTAGATCACCACAATTTCACATACATACGAATACGAATGAATCACAGAATTTCACGATCAGAATCTCACCTATCACACATCGTAGCAATCGTTTTAAACGCCATGATCAGCGTCCGATCAGGATTCGAGCCTCGATTCTGCCATCGTCCTAGAGACGACGAGAGAAAATCGCTAGTGACGCCGTTAGGTTTGGAAATAACGGTGGATAAGCCGCCGTCAGTGAGAAGCACATTCGTAGGGCCACCGACACGTACCGGATCGTTATCCCCTGCCTCATTGGCGAAGGTACGCCACTCGGAGGTCTCATCGATGGAGTGAGATTCAAGGACGAGACCGCACTCGGAGCAGACGGTGTCGCCGGCGGAGTGGTCGAACACGACTTCGGTGCTTTTCCGGCAGTCGGAGCAGTAGGCATCGGCCATATTATGTGGTTTGGATTTGATTTATTAACTTTTAATATATATAATTTAATGTTGGATTGATTTTTGATAACTTTTGTGCGATTTGTGTTCGATGGTGATGAATGTGCGACGTTGGGAGCCGCCGAAGGTGAAGTAACCGATGGATTAAAAACTGCTGGGTTTGGGGCTTGTTCTAAATCGATTCTTTATAAATAGAGTAAATTATGGCTTTCATCCCATCCTGTGGTTTGCACGTTTTACGTCTATGGTCCTTAAACTTCACTTATTACGGCTTTAGTCTCCAAAGTTTAACGACTCGTTACGGCTTTGGTCTCTGGCTCTAACGGACGTTAAAAAATTTCGTTAAGAGCGTGTAAAAAGATCTTCATACCCTTGTATTTAAAAACAAATAAAAATTAAAAGAAAAAAAATTAAAAAGAATAGCAGTGGGGCCTGTTTCATCATCAACCTCCCTCCCCCGTTAGAAAATCCCGTCCGGACGGGGAACTCGATTTCGAACAAAGGAACATTGGAAAGGAGGTTCGGATACAAAATCGCGCTCGCCTCCGCCTGAACTCGGGCAGAACAACAACTCCTCTGCTTCTGGGTTTTCTGCCATCGGGAAGGAGGGTGGTTTGCCGGTGAAGCGATGGGCAGGAGGAGAGGGTCGCCAGAGTTAATCGAAGAAGAAGGGGGAGGGGGAGGTCGCCGGCCTTCTTGTCTTCTCTCTCGCGACAAAAATTATACACGAGGAGACCTATAAATCATCAACAGGGGCTAACAGTTGCAACTCCTGCCCTCCTTTCACATGTTCTCCCTCGAAGGCTCCAAGCCAGTTCGTCTTCTTCTTCTTTCATAAACCAGTATTCAGGATCAAAGGAATCATCTGATTCATCGTACTTGGGTGTTTTGATCTTACAAAATCATCAAAAAAACGACTTGGTTGTGACGTTAATCTTCTACGGAATTGGCATTGTCATATTGGAGATCGTCCCGGAGATCGTCGGAGAACAAAGTCCGGCGAACCGATTTGGGTGTGTTGACACCGTCCGTCTGTCGTGAGCGATGAGCTTATCCAACTTTACTTGTAATCCTTTCTATGATTGGTTGTGTTGGTCTTGTGTAGTAACTAGTCTTAGGAAACAGATTGATCATGCCTGCATCATGCTTTTTTTTACTTCCGTTGATGATGGATTGATGGTATGAAGAAGATGGGGAGGGGCAAAAATGTAATAGTGTATTTATTTATATTTCTTTTACTTTTCTTATTTTTTTGTGAAAGGGTAAAAACGTCATTTCCAAAAATTTAACCAAATTATTTAACGTCCATTAGAGCAAGGGACCAAAGCCGTAACGAGCCATTAAACTTTGAGGACTAAAGATGTAATAAGTAAAGTTTAAGGACCATTGACGTAAAACGTGCAAACCACAAGGACGAAAGCCGTAATTTACTCTTATAAATAAGTTGAGTTGAGCCGGTATTGTCTATAAATGAGCCGAGCCTAATCAAAGGTCGGTTTGGCTCGTGGCTCACTCACTTCAGTTTCATAACACAAATGCCCGAAACCACAAGATGCTTTGGAGCGCAACCGAAGAAATACAATTGACTCAAGCCTAGATGGACGTTAGTGAATGAAGAGATGAGTCTGGCAACGATACCCAACTCGTCATTATAAGCTTGGTTACAACAAAAACAAAAACTCCAACAAAATTAATATCACTTCCAACGAAACCTACAAGGCTTCCAACAAAACCAAACCTTCGTTGATTTTGAATCATCTCCCCGACTCATAATCTTTCAACGTTTCACCTTCATATCTCAAATCAATACCCGAAACGTCACCCACTAAGGGTAAAAAAAACAACTACCAGAAACCCAACCCTAAAGGTTACGCCTCAACTTTGGGTGTCGGTTGAAGAGGAGGCATTAGCCAAGGCGTGGGTGGACATTTCCAAGGACCCGGTAAACTATGGCTTCTATTGGCTAAGATTTACCATTGAACTAAAGTGATGTCATGATCGGGTGACTCACTTTTTGTTCATGAAGCTTGGATCAGTGTTTATCCTTTAGGTACAACTTGGGCCGTCGAGACATATAATGGTGGGCCGGCAAAGAAGCTCAATTTACGATACATCGGGTATGAGATTCTTTAACAAGAAAGCTCGTTGTACAACGAATATGAAAGAAATGATGTTGTTTTGACCAACCTCGACAGTTTTAATGATCGAGGATGGGAGTTCACCAAAAAGATTTATCTTGATCGGAAGAAAAGTGAAACTAAATCTCACAAGGTTCAGGAAGCATTTGGTTAGATCACATTTATATATTATGGCGAAAAGAAACCAGGCTCGGAGTCATGCCCGAGCACATTTGTATTATTTATTAACTTATGTTTGTTCGATCACATTTGTATTATTTATTAACTTATGTTTGTCGATTATTACTAACTTTTAACTTTTTATATTTTTTACATTAATAGCAATGCACAAAAAAACGTTGTGTTTTGGAGT
Source organism: Deinandra increscens subsp. villosa (assembly GCA_039602395.1). NCBI lineage: Eukaryota > Viridiplantae > Streptophyta > Magnoliopsida > Asterales > Asteraceae > Deinandra > Deinandra increscens. The sequence goes on along the minus strand of JBCNJP010000014.1, from coordinate 28,642,866 downwards.
GAATTACAACACGTTTTCATGCAATCTAACAAAATGATCCAAGATTATCATGATGTTAAGATAATGCGTATCGGCCACGAATCCAGGATTTGATTCAAGAATAACCGATCGCAATCATCGAACCAGAAAAGCCGAAGCTCGTGATTATATCTAGAAATGGTTCTCGCGCCATTATGAACCAGAATTTACTAGTAAAAATGGCGGAAAACATCGGATATGCAGTGGAGATTTTATGGCCTGGTAAAACGGCCGAGTTGGCTAAAATTTACCCTTCATTGAACTTAAGTGATGTCATGATCGGCTGCACGGCGCTATCATGACTCAGTTTTTGTTCATGAAGCCCGGATCGGTGTTTATCCAAGTTGTACCTTTAGGTACAACTTCGGCCACCCAGACGTATTATGGTGGGCCGGCTAAGAAGCTCGATTTACGATACATTGGGTATGAGATTCTTCAACAAGAAAGCTCGTTGTACAACATATATGAAAAAAATGATGTTGTTTTGACCAACTTCGACAGTGTTAATGATCGAGGATGGGAGTTCAACAAAAAAAAAATATTTTGATCGGAAGAAAAGTGAAACTAAATCTCACAAGGTTCAGGAAGCATTCTGTTTGATCACATTTATATACTATGGCGAAAAGAAACCAGGCTCGGAGTCATGCCCGAGCGCTCGGAGTCATGCCCGAGCACTCGGGCGTGACTCCGAGTCTCAACCATGAATCCATGAAGCCAAAGTGAAATTCATCTGTGAAGGTCAACTATAATTGCAGATTAGGAATTAGTTATAGAAATTTGTTGTGCAGCGACAATATAAACATGTATACAAAATCTATCAGCACGATGCAACGCCTACAACAATCAACTAATACGATACTTTTTTTCTTAGTTTATCAATACTCTTGTAATACATTATATTGTAGATCTGTTAGTTTTCTAGATCAGAGCATTTATGTAATATATATTTATGTCATTAGCTTTGCTGATCTCAATTAAATAATAACGAACACATATAATCTTCTCCTATAATATAAAAAAATAAAAAAAAAATAGAGAAGACCATAGAGGAGTTGATAGCGTAGAATCATATCTAATAAGAGAAGGCAACTATGCTAGTAGAATCATATCTAATAAAAGATATTGTGCAACTAAAAGAGGTTAGTTTCTTCTAACAAAGGTTGCAACAAAAGAGAATGATCTCAAAACATCACAAGAGAACCCACAAGAACCGTCAAAAAGAAGATAATATGCAACTAAAAGATGTTAGTTTTTTTTCATGTAAAATTATTTGTTTCTTTATGGATACACATACATTCCCGCATTCCAAACATGTATTAACCAACAAGATGATACATTTGTAACTTGTGCTTGTTTTATAGTTTTATTGAAGTCCACGAAGCTATGCTTGAGTTGGCTGACGAGAAGTAATGTAGGCATTTGGGTCTTTTGTGAATGTGTCTGCTGAGAATTCGTATTAGCAAAGTGTTGGAGTGGTTGGTGGTGTTGAGCTGACAATGACGTGTTATAATACATCATGTTATGCCTGGCAGTTGACCCGCCTCAAGTTTAATACGCTTAACTTCTTTCTCTCAGTGCTTCATTCGTACGTAATATTAACTCTGAAACAAAGATAAGCAACCACTTAGTTTGCGATTTTCCATCATTGCTACCCTCTTTAGATTCAGAATATTAACTCTGCCACTGAAACAAAATCGAATCGAATCAAAACGTAACGATTTCTAAAGGTGAGCACAAAGTAGGGACACCTAATATTTCCCAAAAAAAAACCGATCCGAAATTGATTATGTACTGAACCTAGTTTATATGCATTCTGCTAGTAGGATTCAAATATTGATGAAAGCTAGACGACTCCTTGGGTCAGGTATAAACCAGGCATCCCAATAGGCCAGTGCCGAACCGGATTATATAAAAAAGCAAAGAAAATTCTAAAAATCTTATTCTAATACGATTAGTCAACACGAAAAGATTGGATAGCATGCTACATGGTTTTTTAATATAATCTTTTTCTAAAACAAATTCTAAAACAAAGGTAACAAATCACTAAAAAAATCTTATCCATGATCAACCCCTTTATAGGCAAATCAATTGAAATTTATGACTCAAATACAATTAGTTAACACGAAAGTTTTCACATATCTAACTAAAACAGAAGCTAAATAAACCTATACCTAGCAAAATAGGCAGGTCAAGTCAGGCAGGATATGGGGTCAGAACTATTTCAGTGCAGATCAGTCACTTACATGATAAGCAAAATTTACCTCGCAAAGTCTAGAGGGTGCAAAGCAAAAGTAACAACCCTATTTACAACAAATCTCAGATCATAAGGGCATTCAATCGGCTTTGCCCTTAGACTTGCAAGACCCTTTCAACCCGGCCCGCTAGTCCCTCTACATATAGTTCTGGTCTAGCTCCTACTCGTGTCAGACCAGTTGCACGCCCCTAATAAGGTGTCAAAACATCATGTGTGGAGTCTAACTGAAATTTAGCACAACTGAAGCAACATTGCCTACAAAATCAATTAGTTAGAATCCACCATTGACCCCTAACTTGTTCCAGTTGTTTTATAATTATAAAATTTGGTCGACCTTTTAGGTACTTGCAAATGCAAGAAGAATTCAAAACAATAATATATATGAGGTTAAAAGATTTATGCAGTTGTAAGTACTAAAAATACACATGTTGGTCGACTCATCCGACCCGTATAATTTTGTTAACTAAAAACATATAGGAATATTCTTAGCTCGGTCAAGAAATAACTGAATCTCTCATGTTTAATGAAATTTCTTT
>JBCNJP010000014.1:28598974-28639558 GCA_039602395.1 Deinandra increscens subsp. villosa | reverse complement strand
AAGTAAATAATGTAAAAAACCTATTCTGCCACTCACACGCGGCAAAAGTTTAACAGAAAACTTAAAACCATTGCCTTTAGCAACGAAAAGTGTTACAATAAACTTATTTATTAGCATGAGACTAGCCAATTGTGTTGTTGATTCCAACCTTCATAAAGTATTTAGACAATCCTAATGGTTGATGATAAAGATGTGTAATGAGTTTGTGATAATGTTAACAGTAACTTATAAATAAGAGATGTGGATTAATTATTGAAGAAAAATGAGAAAAAAAAATCAAATGTTGTTGGGATCACAGAGGGTGATCAACCCGAAACCTGCGTTTTCCTGATCAAGGAATGTTAATACAGCCGCTACTAACGATGGCCTTAATGTTACGGTTGGTAGAATTGTAGGTTTGCGATGAAATTTGGCAATTGCTGATCTAGTCCCACGATCTCAGGAGGACCACCCCATTGCTTAGAAAGTTATGTCAAAATGGGTGAAGAGTGGGGAAATTTGGGGGATTGAAGGATGTGTTAGAAGTGTGATATCAAAAAAAGGGACTGGTGGGAGAAGAGATGGTTGTGGTGGTGGTTCGAGATTTGATGTCGATGGGTGGGGGAGGCCGGAGATGAGGTGAAGTTGACAGGGTAGTCTGATCGGATGACACGAAGATGTTTCATAGTTAGTTTTGATGTTTCACCGTATAGTGCAAACTTAACTATGCAACTGTTGTTTTCCAACACATATACTCTTCGCGAGTTCAACATCAATGTACCTCTGAGGCAACTCATGATTATAAAACTAGCGAATAACATTGTAAAAGAAACAATTTCACTCATAAAGCAGGATAACATGTAAAACTTACAAGTTTTTGAAATGTCCAGAATAATGAACTATATTTGTGAAACAGAGGGAAATGGTCATGTTTTGTTTTCTCGTATAATCATCATGGCGTTGGGAAACAAAAAGAAACTCGTAATGGGGGCAAAATCCCGAAAATTTTGAAAAACAAACCTTTTTTTTTTTGCATACATGTTGTTCAAGGGCTGCATAGATTCTTGAGATCCTCTTCTTGGGCATACCAACTGGGAATTATTTTCCCTAAATGAGGATAAAGATCCTTGTAGGAGTTTCGAATCGTACCTTCTGCAACTCCGGTTGCAAGTGCCACGTCTGCACCCACATTTCCGGTATCATAAATTAGAAAACTAACAAGAACATAAGGGTGCGTTTGGTTGTGGAAAACACACCTTGTTTTCCATTTCTGTTTTCTAAGAAAACATGGAAAACAGAAAACGCGTTCAAATTGTAGTTTTCCGGAAAAATTTTCCAAGGAAACAAAAAACTGTGTTTTCTAACTAGAAAACTGTGTTTTCTAACTTTTAAACTAAAATTGGAAAACACTTTTTTTTTGTTTTCCATTTTCCGTTTTCGTTTTCTATTTTGGAAAATGGGAAACCCATCTTTTGGTTTAGAACGCGTTTTCAAAAATTTCCATGTGTTTTCTAGAGATGGAAAACCCATTTCATTTTCTAGAAAACTGAAAATGGAAAACTGGAAAACGTTTTCCACAACCAAACGCACCCTAATGAATTTCAGAAACAAGACGAGTAATGCAAAGTTCTAATCCAAATTTACATCTCTGTCGAATGAAACCTTTTTACAAGCATAGTTGTAGAGTCGCAAAGTGCACTAAAGGTTCAAAATGTGAGCTTTGGGCTGATTAAAAAAGCAAGGCACATAGCATAAATATACCATTTTTAGGATTTTAGACGTGTTTTAGAATTGTTTAGGGTTAGTTTAGGCTGGTTCCTAGCTATTTTTAGATGTTTTAGGACAGTCTGGCCAGAAATTGCAGAAAGCCGCGGAATTTCCAGGATTTGGCAGGAAGCCCATGAGCTTCCAGCCTAGGTGTATGCCTGGTGAGCCTTTGACAAATACAAGATTTGATCTTTATGTAATAACATTGCATGGCATTACTTCCTGAAGAGAACGACTATTTCTTTCGAGATTTTATAAAAACTAAAATAGAAATTATGAAACATTGGCATCAAGTAGAAGGAAAAGGTGCACTAATGATGAACTAGATAGAGCAAAGTTACCTTTGAGGGGTTTCTTATCATCAGAAAGTTGAGTTACTATGTAAATTACAGCTGCAGCAATAGAGATTGGACTTCTCCTGAAAAGTGTAATGCAAACCGTTGAAAACCCAATACGATAAATCAACTTCAACAAATGGGAAATATGTCGATTTGAATGTACATATTCGGTCAGTTCCTTCCGTACCTTGGGAGATTTCATTTCATTTATATGTTTTTATGACATTTTAAATTCTTGTTTCCACAAGGTTAGGAATGCGTGACAGGGCAAGAAACATCACATGCCACATAGGATTATTCCAAATAAAAAAAGGTTGTAAATGCTAAATAATAATCACTTTTATCTTAATACTATGCTTAGCCACTTAATCAAAAAGATATAAACTTCAATCACTAAACAAGTAGGAAGCCATGTTGAGTTTAATCTCTAAATGGTCAAACGGGTAAATTCCGAATTTTAGCTGAATTGAAAACGAGTCAGAAGTTACAGAAAATGTATATCTAATGCTTCAAACCAATATCAGCAGCATAACATGTTTCATGCTTTAACAACCCCACCCGACCAACCCATTTTGCCACCTCAACCCAACTACTGAAAAGTTCAATCACCAAAAAAGAAAAACTTTGCTAACTACCTTATATCAAACTCTTCAGATTTTTTAACTGATTCTTGGGCAGCTTTAACCGTCTGATTGGTCATACCGAGATTGGAACAAAAACGCCTCTGATGATTTCGAATTTGTGGAAATAAAATACAATAAAAGTTAGGAAGTTTAATAAAATTAACAAATTTAAAAAATATATATATTATAAAAAGTAAACAGAACTTACCATAAAATCACCAGCATGGATAGTACCCATCTCTACAGACTGACCCATTTCAAGCTCTAATTGTTTGACAATGTACTCTTTTGCCCGTCCAAAATCCTTCTTTGTTGCTCCATTGGCAACCGAACAGATTTCTATTTTAACAAATGTTCAGAAAATCTCATTTGTAGAAAGATTTCTATTTGAACAAATGTTATATAGAAGAAAGAAGGCACTTGTACCCTTTACTGTTCTTGGTTTATCTTCTTGACGACAAGCAATGTAAAGGCAAGCAGCCAATATGGCATCCTGATTTCTCCCTTTACTTGATTTTTGATCTTCAACTTTCTTAAATATCTCGTTAGCACGATCCTTTTTATTTAACAAATCAAAAAGAAATGAAAACTTTAAAAGCACATTGTGACAATAGTGCATAAAAAAAAGAAATGGTTTACATAATTTCAAGAAAATTTACTCTATATTTCCCTGTTATATTTTACACTATATATTGCTATATCTGGAGTAGCCTCTCTATTCCTAGGATAGAGGTAAGGCTTGCCTCCATCGGAGCCTACCCAAACCCTACAGATAGCTCTGCTATGAGTGGGGTTATACTATGTACATTTCTTCTTCACCTTGTTGTTAAATTTCAGGAGTAAATGGTCAGAAATATAAAAGAATATAGCATACCTTAATAGTTGCAACAAGGCCCAACCTGAATGAAAAAGCAAATGCATCAGATACAAACTCAGGCTACAAACAGAATCTGTCAATTTATGCAAGAATGTTGAAATCAGATAATGAGAGTTTGGGGTGATTGGGGAAATGTCGAGCCATAATTGTCAAAGGTGCAAGGCGCGGGCAAAATGCCTTGCAGCCAGATTTCTGTCTAGAGCTTCCAAGTTCCATCTATATTCTGCAAGATTCTAGCCGGATTACGGCCAAATCTTATCAATTCCAGTGAAATTCTAAAATTTCTAGCCAAACTATTCCAAAACATTCAAAAATGGCCTGAAGCCAGCCTAAACTAGCCCTACACAAGCCTAAAACCCCTAAAAATGGTATGCTTATGCTATTCGTATTGTTTATATCAACCCCCCTCTCCCCTCTCGATTTTTAAGGGCCTTGTGCCTAGGCCCAGGCTCATCATTTGTGCCTTACATCTGCAACAACTATATATCAAGCACGCCATAATAGATGGTATGCTTGATTGTATTGACGTCAAATCGAGTGTTTGGATGAAGAAAAGTGCTATACACTTTTCTGCTTATTTTGGTGAATATAGAGGTTTGTAACCAGTTTGAGTTTGCTACTTTTAGATCAGAACAATGAAATTACCATCAATTTCTTTCCCAACAAAGTTGTGAGATATGTTGTTTTCACTAACTCTATCTAAGCATATGTATGTTAGATCCTGAAGTAACCGTCATTATATTATTCAGTTAAAAGATCAGAACAATGAAATTTCCCAAATAAGTTGTGAAATCCTTCTAGATAGATAGAGATCAGCAAAGCTAAGATGTTGCAATTGTTCCCCAAATTTTCAACATTAGGTTAACTAAACAGAACCCTAGATCACCACAATTTCACATACATACGAATACGAATGAATCACAGAATTTCACGATCAGAATCTCACCTATCACACATCGTAGCAATCGTTTTAAACGCCATGATCAGCGTCCGATCAGGATTCGAGCCTCGATTCTGCCATCGTCCTAGAGACGACGAGAGAAAATCGCTAGTGACGCCGTTAGGTTTGGAAATAACGGTGGATAAGCCGCCGTCAGTGAGAAGCACATTCGTAGGGCCACCGACACGTACCGGATCGTTATCCCCTGCCTCATTGGCGAAGGTACGCCACTCGGAGGTCTCATCGATGGAGTGAGATTCAAGGACGAGACCGCACTCGGAGCAGACGGTGTCGCCGGCGGAGTGGTCGAACACGACTTCGGTGCTTTTCCGGCAGTCGGAGCAGTAGGCATCGGCCATATTATGTGGTTTGGATTGATTTATTAACTTTTAATATATAATTTAATGTTGGATTGATTTTTGATAACTTTTGTGCGATTTGTGTTCGATGGTGATGAATGTGCGACGTTGGGAGCCGCCGAAGGTGAAGTAACCGATGGATTAAAAACTGCTGGGTTTGGGGCTTGTTCTAAATCGATTCTTTATAAATAGAGTAAATTACGGCTTTCATCCCATCCTGTGGTTTGCACGTTTTACGTCTATGGTCCTTAAACTTCACTTATTACGGCTTTAGTCCCCAAAGTTTAACGACTCGTTACGGCTTTGGTCTCTGGCTCTAACGGACGTTAAAAAATTTCGTTAAGAGCGTGTAAAAAGACTTTCATACCCTTGTATTTAAAAACAAATAAAAATTAAAAGAAAAAAAATTAAAAAGAATAGCAGTGGGGCCTGTTTCATCATCAACCTCCCTCCCCCGTTAGAAAATCCCGTCCGGACGGGGAACTCGATTTCGAACAAAGGAACATTGGAAAGGAGGTTCGGATACAAAATCGCGCTCGCCTCCGCCTGAACTCGGGCAGAACAACAACTCCTCTGCTTCTGGGTTTTCTGCCATCGGGAAGGAGGGTGGTTTGCCGGTGAAGCGATGGGCAGGAGGAGAGGGTCGCCAGAGTTAATCGAAGAAGAAGGGGGAGGGGGAGGTCGCCGGCCTTCTTGTCTTCTCTCTCGCGACAAAAATTATACACGAGGAGACCTATAAATCATCAACAGGGGCTAACAGTTGCAACTCCTGCCCTCCTTTCACATGTTCTCCCTCGAAGGCTCCAAGCCAGTTCGTCTTCTTCTTCTTTCATAAACCAGTATTCAGGATCAAAGGAATCATCTGATTCATCGTACTTGGGTGTTTTGATCTTACAAAATCATCAAAAAAACGACTTGGTTGTGACGTTAATCTTCTACGGAATTGGCATTGTCATATTGGAGATCGTCCCGGAGATCGTCGACGTCGGAGAACAAAGTCCGGCGAACCGATTTGGGTGTGTTGACACCGTCCGTCTGTCGTGAGCGATGAGCTTATCCAACTTTACTTGTAATCCTTTCTATGATTGGTTGTGTTGGTCTTGTGTAGTAACTAGTCTTAGGCAATAGATTGATCATGCCTGCATCATGCTTTTTTTTACTTCCGTTGATGATGGATTGATGGTATGAAGAAGATGGGGAGGGGCAAAAATGTAATAGTGTATTTATTTATATTTCTTTTACTTTTCTTATTTTTTTGTGAAAGGGTAAAAACGTCATTTCCAAAAATTTAACCAAATTATTTAACGTCCATTAGAGCAAGGGACCAAAGCCGTAACGAGCCATTAAACTTTGAGGACTAAAGATGTAATAAGTAAAGTTTAAGGACCATTGACGTAAAACGTGCAAACCACAAGGACGAAAGCCGTAATTTACTCTTATAAATAAGTTGAGTTGAGCCGGTATTGTCTATAAATGAGCCGAGCCTAATCAAAGGTCGGTTTGGCTCGTGGCTCACTCACTTCAGTTTCATAACACAAATGCCCGAAACCACAAGATGCTTTGGAGCGCAACCGAAGAAATACAATTGACTCAAGCCTAGATGGACGTTAGTGAATGAAGAGATGAGTCTGGCAACGATACCCAACTCGTCATTATAAGCTTGGTTACAACAAAAACAAAAACTCCAACAAAATTAATATCACTTCCAACGAAACCTACAAGGCTTCCAACAAAACCAAACCTTCGTTGATTTTGAATCATCTCCCCGACTCATAATCTTTCAACGTTTCACCTTCATATCTCAAATCAATACCCGAAACGTCACCCACTAAGGGTAAAAAAAACAACTACCAGAAACCCAACCCTAAAGGTTACGCCTCAACTTTGGGTGTCGGTTGAAGAGGAGGCATTAGCCAAGGCGTGGGTGGACATTTCCAAGGACCCGGTAAACTATGGCTTCTATTGGCTAAGATTTACCATTGAACTAAAGTGATGTCATGATCGGGTGACTCACTTTTTGTTCATGAAGCTTGGATCAGTGTTTATCCTTTAGGTACAACTTGGGCCGTCGAGACATATAATGGTGGGCCGGCAAAGAAGCTCAATTTACGATACATCGGGTATGAGATTCTTTAACAAGAAAGCTCGTTGTACAACGAATATGAAAGAAATGATGTTGTTTTGACCAACCTCGACAGTTTTAATGATCGAGGATGGGAGTTCACCAAAAAGATTTATCTTGATCGGAAGAAAAGTGAAACTAAATCTCACAAGGTTCAGGAAGCATTTGGTTAGATCACATTTATATATTATGGCGAAAAGAAACCAGGCTCGGAGTCATGCCCGAGCACATTTGTATTATTTATTAACTTATGTTTGTTCGATCACATTTGTATTATTTATTAACTTATGTTTGTCGATTATTACTAACTTTTAACTTTTTATATTTTTTACATTAATAGCAATGCACAAAAAAACGTTGTGTTTTGGAGTGAATTACAACACGTTTTCATGCAATCTAACAAAATGATCCAAGATTATCATGATGTTAAGATAATGCGTATCGGCCACGAATCCAGGATTTGATTCAAGAATAACCGATCGCAATCATCGAACCAGAAAAGCCGAAGCTCGTGATTATATCTAGAAATGGTTCTCGCGCCATTATGAACCAGAATTTACTAGTAAAAATGGCGGAAAACATCGGATATGCAGTGGAGATTTTATGGCCTGGTAAAACGGCCGAGTTGGCTAAAATTTACCCTTCATTGAACTTAAGTGATGTCATGATCGGCTGCACGGCGCTATCATGACTCAGTTTTTGTTCATGAAGCCCGGATCGGTGTTTATCCAAGTTGTACCTTTAGGTACAACTTCGGCCACCCAGACGTATTATGGTGGGCCGGCTAAGAAGCTCGATTTACGATACATTGGGTATGAGATTCTTCAACAAGAAAGCTCGTTGTACAACATATATGAAAAAAATGATGTTGTTTTGACCAACTTCGACAGTGTTAATGATCGAGGATGGGAGTTCAACAAAAAAAAAATATTTTGATCGGAAGAAAAGTGAAACTAAATCTCACAAGGTTCAGGAAGCATTCTGGTTTGATCACATTTATATACTATGGCGAAAAGAAACCAGGCTCGGAGTCATGCCCGAGCGTCGGAGTCATGCCCGAGCACTCGGGCGTGACTCCGAGTCTCAACCATGAATCCATGAAGCCAAAGTGAAATTCATCTGTGAAGGTCAACTATAATTGCAGATTAGGAATTAGTTATAGAAATTTGTTGTGCAGCGACAATATAAACATGTATACAAAATCTATCAGCACGATGCAACGCCTACAACAATCAACTAATACGATACTTTTTTTCTTAGTTTATCAATACTCTTGTAATACATTATATTGTAGATCTGTTAGTTTTCTAGATCAGAGCATTTATGTAATATATATTTATGTCATTAGCTTTGCTGATCTCAATTAAATAATAACGAACACATATAATCTTCTCCTATAATATAAAAAAATAAAAAAAAAATAGAGAAGACCATAGAGGAGTTGATAGCGTAGAATCATATCTAATAAGAGAAGGCAACTATGCTAGTAGAATCATATCTAATAAAAGATATTGTGCAACTAAAAGAGGTTAGTTTCTTCTAACAAAGGTTGCAACAAAAGAGAATGATCTCAAAACATCACAAGAGAACCCACAAGAACCGTCAAAAAGAAGATAATATGCAACTAAAAGATGTTAGTTTTTTTTCATGTAAAATTATTTGTTTCTTTATGGATACACATACATTCCCGCATTCCAAACATGTATTAACCAACAAGATGATACATTTGTAACTTGTGCTTGTTTTATAGTTTTATTGAAGTCCACGAAGCTATGCTTGAGTTGGCTGACGAGAAGTAATGTAGGCATTTGGGTCTTTTGTGAATGTGTCTGCTGAGAATTCGTATTAGCAAAGTGTTGGAGTGGTTGGTGGTGTTGAGCTGACAATGACGTGTTATAATACATCATGTTATGCCTGGCAGTTGACCCGCCTCAAGTTTAATACGCTTAACTTCTTTCTCTCAGTGCTTCATTCGTACGTAATATTAACTCTGAAACAAAGATAAGCAACCACTTAGTTTGCGATTTTCCATCATTGCTACCCTCTTTAGATTCGAGAATATTAACTCTGCCACTGAAACAAAATTGAATCGAATCAAAACGTAACGATTTCTAAGGGTGAGCACAAAGTAGGGACACCCAATATTTCCCAAAAAAAAACCGACCCGAAATTGATTATGTACTGAACCGAGTTTATATGCATTCTGTTAGTAGGATTCAAATATTGATGAAAGCTAGACGACTCCTTGGGTCTTGGTATAAATCAAACATCCCAATAGGCCAGTGCCGAACCGGATTATATTAAAAAGCAAAGAAAATTCTAAAAAATCTTATTCTAATACAATTAGTCAAACACGAAAAGATTGGATAGCATGCTACATGGTTTTTTAATATAATCTTTTTCTAAAACAAATTCTAAAACAAAGGTAACAAATCACTAAAAAAATCTTATCCATGATCAACCCCTTTATAGGCAAATCAATTGAAATTTCTGCCTCAAATACAATTAGTCAATACGAAAATTTTTCACATATCTCACTAAAACAGAAGCTAAATAAACCTATACCTAGCAAAATAGGCAGGTCAAGTCAGGCAGGATATGGGGTCAGAACTATTTCAGTGCAGATCAGTCACTTATATGAGAAGCAAAATTTACCTGGCAAAGTCTAGAGGGTGCAAAGCAAAATTTACAACCCAATTTGCAACAAACCTCGGATCATAAGGGCATTCAATCGGCTTTGCTCTTAGACTTGCAAGACCCTTTCAACCCGGCCCGCTAGTCCCTCTACATATAGTTCCGGTCTAGGTCCTACTCATGTCAGACCAGTTGCACGCCCCTAATAAGGTGTCAAAACATCATGTGTGAAGTCTAACTGAAATTTAGCACAACTGAAGCAACATTGCCTACAAAACCAATTAGTTAGAATCCACCATTGACCCCTAACTTGTTCCAGTTGTTTTATAATTATATAATTTGGCCGACCTTTTAGGTACTGTGCAAATGCAAGAAGAATTCAAAACAATAATATATATGGGGTTAAAAGATTTGTACAGTTGTAAGTATTAAAAATACACATGTTGGTCGACTCATCCGACCCGTATAATTTTGTTAACTAAAAACATATAGGAATATTCTTAGCTCGGTCAAGAAATAACTGAATCTCTCATGTTTAATGAAATTTCTTTTGGGTTAAATAGGAAAATTGGATTTTAATAATATGAATTAAGCCCTATTGGCCAATAATAATACCAATTCAGTTATTTGCCTACAATAATACCAATTCGTTAATTTAGTCTCAAAAATGATATGCCGTCTATTTTTCCCTAACGGTGTTAGTTTTTTTGTTGATGTCACATATAGAGGGGTTGTTTTGTAAGTTTTATAAAATGAGGGGACTAATTTGTAAAAACAAAGAATCTATACTTTCTATGCTGCCTTATTATGCCTGTCACTAGATCACACGATTAGCATCTCAGATCTAGGTTTTCCTCCACCTTTTTCTCATTCCACATAAACTTGATCTCCCTGAGCTTTCACCAGATCGGAATCAATGGTCACGCTGCACAAATTCAAGATGTTAGCCACACAATGCGTCGTCGCCGGAAGTCCTACACGTAGTCCGTCCACCAGCCCCGTCATCCACCTCCGTCGACGGAAAACGCTACGGATGCTGCTGACTCGCGGCGGCGGAGACGGAGGCGGAGGCCGTCGGTTGCCGCAATCTGATGAGTTCGTAGATCGGAGAGGAAGCGATGCGGATTCATCGGAAGATGAGAAGGATAATGGCGCGGGGCGGAAGTTAAAGGACCTGTTCGTGTCGTCGTCGCCGTCTCCGCCGCCGCTTGAAGAGATCGGAGGCGACGGTTGCGGAGAAGAGGCGAATCGGTGGAGTGGATATGATTGTGATCTGATTGTCCGGCGTGGGACCCGGTTCAAACTCCCGACGAACCTGTCCGGTGACTCCCGGCGGCGAGGCAAGTGGCGGCGGCGGCGGAGTTAATTCTTTTTTTTTTAAATGAAACCCTCATTTTAATCTTTTACAAACTAGTCCCCTCATTTTATAAAACTTACAAAATAACCCCTATATATGTGACATCAGCAAAAAAACTAACACCGTTAGGGAAAAATAGACGGCATATCATTTTTGAGACTAAATTGACGAATTGATATTATTGTAGGCAAATAACTGAATTGGTATTATTATTGGCCAATAGGGCTTAATTCATATTATTAAAATCCAATTTTCCAGTTAAATACGTATGTATGCAACCTCATCAACACATCACTATATCTAGAGACATAATTTGATTGAAATCAGAAGGAAGTTTAGAGTCAGAAAGTTCAATTTGGTATATAACTTTCGAAACTGATTTTGAAAAGAAATTAGCACATATACAACAAAAGAAAATGGATAATATATGATTACTGCAAATAATAACGTAACAGACATAAGAAGTTCAAAATTCAATCAAGAAATGAATTATTGATAAATTTTACTTTACACTTTAATAATTTAGATAAACGGGCCATCTTTGGGCTACCCGAATTTAATGTTCAGATTAGAGGTGTACAAAACCGGTTTTTTTTTAAACCGGTTCGGGTTGTAAACCGAAACCGGTTTGGTCAACTTTGGTCAGAATCGGTTTGGCCAAAATCGGTTCGGGTTACCAACCGGTTTGAAGCAACAAAACCCCAAACCTATAGAACTGAATCGGTTCAGTTTGAAACCGGTTTGGGTTGAACCGGTTTGTAAAAAAAAACCGGTTTTTTTAGTTCTCTCAAATAATCAACTAAAAAAACTTAAGACTTAATATAAGACAACAAATTGGCTAAAAGTACATTACTAAAATTCTTAATCTTAAAACTTTAAAACTTGAACTAGAAAGAAACTTGCACCAACACCAAAGGTGATCATAACAATTTAAGGACACCTAAATAAACAAGAAGTTCTCAATTAGTTTATCCCATCTAAAGTTCAAACATAGCATACAATATGATCGATGAAATAAAACTAGAAATAAAAAGCCTAACAAACTGGAAACAAACTAATAAAGTGGAAACAAAACCAAATTGGAAATAGTGACTCGGTGCTTGACGTCTTAGATTCTTAGGTGAGCAAATTGAAACAAAAGCCATAGTGGCATTTCAAAATTATTCTTCGGTGTCCGGTTCGGGTTGCTAGTCGGTGTCTTCAACTTCGGTCATTTCTTGAGCTTCAACCTCGTCCTCATATATCTCGGCTTCATACTCTAATTCGCCTTCGAGTGAAGCTACATGTTGTACACGTTGTGCCGCGTCCAAGTAATCCTTCAAACAAATGGACATCTCTACCGCTTCCGATGTGAGTCTTGTTCTTCGTAACGAGATAACCCTGCCACTAACAGAAAAGGCGGATTCCGAAGCTACCGTAGAAGCTTGGACGGTTAGTAAATCTCGGGCCATGGCGGATAGGATTGGAAATTGATCTTCCTTACCTTTCCACCAAGCCAACAAATCAAAATTTTCAAAATCATTCGGATTCATACCCGATAAAAAGTCCATCCCACCATACCGCCCAAGTTCGCTACTTGGAGTGTTACCTCGTTGACGCTTACTATTTTCATTCCTTAAACAATTATATAATGAAAATAATGGATCTTGAGTGCTTGCACTTGATTCATTCGCATTTCTCATAGCCACGTGATAATTACTATGTCTTGCATTTGAACTAAAAATATCACGTAACATGTCTTTAAAAGACTCTTTAATTTTTTCAATCGTTCGTAACCCGTCTTGCACGGCTAAGTTGATGATGTGTGCAACACATCTACCATGAAAAAAAGCACCTTGACAAACCGGTTTATATTTTAATTTAAGTTGTTCGATAGCACGGGTATTATTAGAAGCATTATCGAAAGAAATTGAAAAAACTTTATTTTCAAGTTTATATGTTTGGATCACTTGACTTATCATTTGAAAAATATTATGGCCGGTGTGAGGATAATCAAATAATTCAAAAGCAATTGTGCGTTTCATCATTTGCCATGTATCGGGATTTAACCAATGCGCGGTAACGCAAATATATGAGTCCGGCGAACCGTGCGGACTAGACCAAACATCACTGGTTAAGTTAACACCGGTTTGTAAGTTTTCAAAACCTAAAATTAATTCATTTTTAGCTTTTTTCCACATTTTTAAGCAATCTCGTCTAAGGGTAGCACGACTTACATGAGTATAACGCGGTTGAAGGTTTCGTTGGATGAGTCGAGTCAAGTGTTCATTGTCGAAATGGTTGAATGGCAAGCTTTCTTGGATCACAAATTGCGCCATTTGCTCCCGAGTCGCTTCAGCGTTGTATGCCCAAACGTTTCCTTCATTTGTCATTGAAGTTTGACCTCGACTTGGTTGAACTTTCAACATTTTACAATACTTTTTTTCGATATGGTTTTTCAATGTTGAGTTTGCCTCCGTACTAAAAAATTTGCCACACAACTTGCAACGGGCTTTTTTCTCCCCGTTAGTCATCAAACACATATCAAAATTGCACCAAATTTTGACATTTCTAGTTGTTTCAAGAACTTGAGCCACCACACTATTATTAATGGAAGATGATGAAGCCATTTAAAAAAAATTTGAGATAAGAGAGTAGAAAGTTATATGATTAAACCAAAAAGATACCAACTATTTATAATAGTTTTTTAGCTCAATTATAAAAGGAAATTTTTATCTCTAACGTATATAAATATAAATGTTCAAACGGCTAATATAGTTAATAACAATGTAATAAAATTTGACATTTTCGTTTTAGGAAATATAAATGTTCAAACGGCTAATATAATTAATAACAATGTAATAATAAAAGTTGACATTTTCGTTTTAGGCTAATTGAGAAGTCTCTAAAATGCAACGGTGATTTCAAAGATCCATCTAATTATGGAGTAATTGTTAACTAAAATTAGAAAAAGGAGGTGGGTTTTAAAGCGGTTCCACACCGGTTTTTAAAGCGGTTTCAACCGGTTTTTAAACCGGTTCCCAATCGGTTTTAAAGACAACCCGGTTTGAAATCGGTTCGCTAAATGAGAATGTCAAATCGATGGGGAACCGCCAGTTTATACTCGAACCGAACCGGTTTTCTTAAAACCGGTTTTTATCCCGAATCGGTTTCGGTTTTTATACCGGTTCGGTTTGCAAATCGGTTTTTTTGTACACCTCTAGTTCAGATCAAGGTTTAAGATTTTGTAAGAATAATAATATAAGTCAGATTCGGATTGTAAATTTGAACTTGTCAACCCGCGACCCGCCAGTGCACAAATCCATCAACACGACACGATTGCTATCCCATTATTTATCATAGATAATAAATTAAGTAAAAAATGTATTTTGAAGGAAAATAAAAACAAAATTCTAAATCCTCACAAATCACAATCTCACAATTCTTCACTTCTATCAGACGCCTTCAATCGTCCATCTCATCACATTTTAATATTTTATACATATTTTATTATCACGCGGCGGATAATTATTGACTAGTCAAAATTGCATCACATCACAATTCACAATTCTCCACCGATCGACTTGATTTTATCAATTCCAGGAACAAACATCGAACCCCAGAAAACATCTCCCCATAAAACCCCCAAATTACGCTCAATAATACATAATATTCTTTCCCCCTTTCTCTCTCTATCTATTCCCCTGCCTGTGAATCTTGATTTCAAAGCAAGCTCCAACAAAACAAACCATGGTGGATCATCATAGTAATCACAGGCATACCCAGCTGAAAAAAGGTGCAAATATGGCAGCGATTCATATAGATGAAGAAACTGGATGTGTCCACATTAAAAGATCAAGACCCAAGCTTCTGTTTTTTCTCACTTTTTGCTCTGTTTTATCTTGTTGCTTGATTCTTCTTCCTTCTCTTCTGAGTCTTCTCCCTTCACCTTCTTCCACTTTCTCTCTTCTATGTAAGCTCACTTTCTCTTTCTCTCTCTAATTAATTTGTATTTGCAGTAAAGTTTGGATCTTTTTTATGGTTTCTGATAATCTTTGCTTTGGTTAATTTTGTAGATTCATATGAAGATGATGATGGGACACTTTTTGATTCAGAAACTCACCCCTGTTCTTCTGTCTCAAATGGTAAGTTTGTTTTTTGGAACTCCAATAAGTTTTTGGGGATTTTTGATGATTCGAGTTCGGTTCGTTTAGACCTAATTAGCTAGAACTTGGCTCCCTTAGACCAATCAAACTCCATTTGACTCTTTTGAAAGCTTAAGCTCGGCTTGTGTGAGAATTATTTGAGCTCCAACTTTATTAGGTTATTATTTTCTTGTTGAGACCCAATTAATTCGAGTTTACTCGTTTAGAGTTTTGATTTTTAGATCTTGAGATTAGATTGAATTTTAAAAGCTTGAGATTGGATTTAACAGTTATTATATATGTTATAATCTTATTATTATATTTTATAAATAAATTTATATATTTATATTATATAGTTTATATTATACTAAAATCATATATATTATTTTAATATGATTAAGTTAAATAAAAATTATATAAATAAAATGTGTGTTTTAACTTAAAAACAACTTCAATTTGGTATTTAAAGTAACTTGTTTACAATAAATTTATGTTCTTGATGTTTGCATGAATTCAATATATATGTTGTTAATTTTTGTGGGTTTTGATTTACAGGAACTATTTGTTGTGACAGAAGTAGTATTCGGTCAGATGTATGCATAATGAAAGGAGACATAAGAACAAACTCTTCTTCATTCTCAGTCCTTTTGTACTCCGGCGATCATATCACCGGAGAAGAAAGTGAACTCCGGCATGAAAAGATCAAACCCTACACTAGAAAATGGGAGCCATCCACCATGGCCACCATTGACGAATTAACTCTCATTTCCAAGAAATCCAACGCTTCAATGATCGAAAACCGCCATAAATGCGATGTTTTTCATGACATTCCGGCCGTGTTCTTCTCCACCGGAGGCTTCACCGGCAACGTGTATCACGAGTTCAACGATGGGTTAATCCCGCTTTATATCACGTCTCAGAAGTTCAACAAGAAAGTTGTGTTTGTGATTCTTGAATATCATGATTGGTGGATCATGAAGTACGGGGATGTTATATCGCGATTATCCGATTATGAACCCATCGATTTTAACGGGGATCATCGAACCCATTGTTTCTCCGAAGCGATAATCGGTTTAAGAATCCACGATGAACTCGCGATCAATTCGACTTTGATGGAAACGAACAAAACGATCCGAGATTTTCATGACGTTCTCGATAATGCGTACCGGCCACGAATCCAGGATTTGATTCAAGAAGAACCGATCGCAATCATGGATCCAGAAAAGCCGAAGCTCGTGATCATATCGAGAAATGGGTCTCGCGCCATTATGAACCAAAATTTACTAGCAAAAATGGCGGAAAACATCGGGTTCGCGGTGGAGATTTTATGGCCCGGTAAAACAACCGAGTTGGCTAAAATTTACCGTTCATTGAACTCGAGTGATGTCATGATCGGCGTGCACGGCGCTGCCATGACTCACTTTTTGTTCATGAGGCCCGGATCGGTGTTTATCCAAGTTGTACCTTTAGGTACAACTTGGGCAGCCGAGACATACTATGGTGGGCCGGCTAAGAAGCTCGGTTTACGATACATCGGGTATGAGATTCTTTCACAAGAAAGCTCATTGTACAACGAATATGAAAGAAACGATGTTGTTTTGACCAACCCTGACGCTGTTAATGATCGAGGATGGGAGTTCACCAAAAAGATTTATCTTGATCGGCAAAAAGTGAAACTAAATCTCACAAGATTCAGGAAGCATCTGGTTCGGTCACATTTATTTATCATGACAAAAAGAAACCAGGCTCGGAGTCATGCCCGAGCACTCGGACCTGACTCCGAGTCTCAACCATGAATCCATGATGTCAAAGTGAAAACTCATTTGTGAAGGTCAACTACAATTGCAGATTAGGAACTAGTCGTAGAAATTTGTTGTATATGATGTCATAGCAAAGAGAGAAAAAAAACAAACTTATATTCTTTGATTCTTTTATTGAAGTAACAAAAATTATTTAATAATTATACATTATGATACATTATATAATGATATATTATATGAAAGACTATTCTATTTGATATCTTTATCCATTAGGATAGAAGTAAGTTTTATGTCATCTCACCTATGTATTAGGGGATGTCGTTCAAAAAAAAATGTATTAAGTTATCTGTAGCGGGGCGTTATTCCTCACCAAATACACAAGATGGCGCCCCTATGACGCCCCTCCTCCACCCCCTAGGTGCCATCTTACACAAAATCGTCTCAGACGTTATTAACATGGCGCCACTCCCCCTCTCTTGTTTTTTTTTTTCCTTTTTTTTTGTTTTTTTCCTATTGGTTCTCTCATCTTCCTAACCTCCCACTACACCCCTTACCTCATAACTCCCCATTTCCACGTCATCCGCTACATGTCGCATAACCCCCCACCCAACTCTCAAACCATTATGAATAGCCTTAGCCCTTAGGGAGGAAACACAAATAATTGAGTTATAAGGTCGAATCCTATGTACACAATTATGGTGATGAGGACATTAGACTAATGTCGGGAGCATTGACATAGACCTAGACATAAAATTACCTATTAATGGTCAAATTGGTCAAATTTGAGACTAACCGAAGAACAAGAATGTTAACCGCGTGATAAGACTAATAATGGGGTTACCCGCGAATTGACATGTGAAACCCGAGTGCCAACCCACTAAACATATTCACGGGTTTAATGGTCTGGTTCGATTCGGGTTATCATTATTCAGAAGACGGTACCGATTTCTAGACAACCTAGTTAAAAACAAAAAAAGTGTCTTTCACACCCTAATTTAATTAGGGTCTTTGTATTCCTTTTAGAAAGAAAAAAAGTGGAGAGTATATTATATATGATTGTTTGTACGTCGTGCGGGTTAACTTGCACCTTGGGGCTTGGTGGGTTTCTTTGATGTTGGGATGTTTCCTTTACAACTATACACATGTGCTGTTTACTTGCATGATTGGTTGTACAATGTGCATGATTGGTTGTACATTGTGCATGTGCTTTTTAGGAATCTTTCCTCCTAGCCTTAGCCTAGGGTTTGCCAACCTTATACGCGGAATCTTGTTTCTTGAGGGGGCATCATATGATGAACCGTTAAAATGAGCCAATAATGATCTCTAGTTCATTATCTTATTGTCAACTTGTGTTTTAGCCATATATAATATTGATAAATAAATGAATATACTTTTTGTGTGTATATATTATAGTAAGTTTGTCTATATAATTTTTGAAATGTTAGATATTGAAAGCAGTTTTTATATAAATATTGATTTTTTTCTAACTAAATTTTCTTCTTTATAATTTGATTCACACTCACAAACATATATGGACATTGTGAATAGTACACCTTTATATTTAGAGAACCAATACTTAGACACTTGTCCACGTTGGCACTTGAGGGCAATCCTTGGCTGAGGTGAAGGAGCCCTTCACAGGTGGCGATGGAGGGAAGTGAAGGGCTGGAGCCCTTGAAGGTTTGCACGTTCGGGTGGTGGTGGCAATTATTTTTATTATTCCAGTCACGCATAATATTTAATTGTATAATTTGGAGTGTTTGCAGGAGGGGCTTCATTGGGGGTAAAAATCTATTTGTGGGAAGAGTCGGTAAAAGGCTGGTATGGCAAGTGACTATGATTGTTTGAGTGAAGGGTGGTGCTTAGCGTTACGGATAGTTTTACAAAACTATAATTATTAGAGATAGAGACTCAAATGTAAATAAAAAACAAATGAAATCTTTAAATTTTAGAAAGATAAAAATAAAGATAGAAAACTCACAGTATGAATGCTTTTAGAATCTTAGAGCTATGAGGCAAAACTCGAGCTGAAGCCTTATCCAACCTGAACTCAAAGCCCAATCAAGTCAAGTTTGACTCGTCTTGTTTTCATTGTTAATCTATATTTGTGTTAAAGCCTAATCAAGTCAAGTTTGATTCGTCTCGTTTTCATTGTTAAGCTATATTTGTGTTATCTTACTAAGAAAAAAAGATATAACTTTAGATGTTGTCAATTTAGTTATTTTTAACAGCTAATCATATATCTTGTAATCCTACTTCTATTCTACCCTCAACACATTTGTTAATTTAATTTAAAACTTGGACATCACTCCTTTAAAATCTTAATACCATTAGACTACAAAGACTTTGTTGTTGTCACTTCAGTTTATTTACCATAACCTCTCATTGTTTATCTATTTAAAAGTTATTTATCTAGTTTACTTTATATTTCACTCTGTGGCTATGATTTTGGAAACTAAAATTTCAATTTATGTTTTTATGAAAAAGAAGACAAAAGGTGTCAATGTGTCATTATAAATTCTAGTTCTTGTATTCCATGAATTCATGATTAATAATTCAAGAAAGGTAGAAGTCTTTTAAGAAGCTTATAGCAAATCTAACATGTAAATGCTATGAATGAAGAAAAAAACTAAATCGAGATAATTTTGTGCAAGTACTATGTTTTCAAAAGATAGAAAATCAATAGGTTATAAATGTTTTTATAAAACGCATTGGTGACATCTGAAGCGGAACATTATTTATAAACACAAGAATTTGACAAGAGTGTTACACCTGCTCTCACAAGACTTAGATATGACTTATGTTGTGTACTACATTAAAAAATAATACGATAATGAATTAAGAGCTTGGTATCTATATCCCGATAAAATCAATATAAATTGTTAAAAGTTACAATGAAGTATTTAACTAGCCAATTTGGAATATCAAAATTGAATCACAAAATGACAACATGAGCTAGTGTAAATATAAATAGACAAAAACTCACTTATTTGCTTCAATAAATTCTCTGTACTCTTTCTTCATTTTGACCCCTGATACACTCCTGCATATAAAGTCATAAATGTAATAACATATTGAAAATAAGTTAATAGCATGCCTACATATCAGAACTTCAACCCATTTACTTACGAACAAATCGCTTGAAAATATATTCAATCATTAACGCATCAACCATAAAATTATTTAAAAAGGAAGACTAACAATATACCCAGCCCGTTTCACAATATAAGTACGGATAAGTTTTGACCCGTTACCAAACCCGGCTCACCTACCCAATTTGCCACCTCTAGTAGTGGTGTTCTATGATTGTAAAAGTTGATGAATATCTCATTTGAAAGTCAGGGATTATGCAAAGTTAAGAACTATGGGAAAAATCTATCGAGTAAAAACAAAAATTCTACAAACCTGATCATTTCTTTGTTCTTAAAGAATTGTACGCACGGTGTTCCCATAATATTTGCAGCTTCAGCAACCTCAGGGTCTTCTTCAATATCAATCTCAACAAAATGGACATTCTGATCAAACTCATCTATCACCTGCCGTTGATCACAGTTTCATAATCTTAGTATGCCTCAGATATAGAAAGGCATCATTATGATGGGAAAAGTTTCATTAGACAGAAGCAAATTGTACACTTTTTCCTTATTTTAGCTATCAGCTTTAAATGTTGCGAAGAAAAGAAACCAACTTATAAGTACAATCTGCCTTAATTATATGGTTGTGTAGACAGCTTATTTCAGATGAAGCTTTTATAGTTTCAAAAAAATATTTCAATACCAAAAGAATTAAGATTACCTTGCCCAAAATTGGCTTTAATGTCCTACATGGACCGCAAGTTGGTGATGTATATAGTACACAAATGAGTCTAGGACTTTCGTGATACAGTTTACGAAGTGCATACTGCAAGAAAAAAGAAATGGAGATAATTATGGAACCAATATAATTGGAGTAAGATATAGAAGGTATGATGAAAAAAAATCATCAGGGGCATATTTTATAGGTTAAATTTCATATATATATACATCCTTCTAAATGCCACAATATCATATATATGGTTTCAAAACATAAAATGTCATATTCAACTGTTATGTAGAAAATAAATAACATTAGTTACTCATAACACTTGGTATTACTTAAACACGAACACAACATTATTACCGTGAAACATCTCACCAAATTACTATTTTCTTTTTGTTTGTTCGGTTTTTTAGTGTGTAAAAAGGTAAATTTTGATAATACAAACTATCATAACATATAGGAAGTCTCAAACTTCCATGTGGAACATATAGGAAGTTTCAAACTTCTATGTGGAACATATGCATTAGTGCATTATTACATATAATATAACAATCATACACACTAAAATCCCAATCATAGCAGAGAAGGTCCGCAGAGGTTGGGATGGGGAGGTATATAACTATACATATATATATATGTGTATGTATATATATGTATATGAGTAGGAGCATGTGTGTATGTACGTATATATAAATATGTGTGTGTATATATGTATTATGGGCGGGGTTTTTCGTGCATGCTTTGTTTGTTTGTTAATATATGTATGAGAATGCCCTTATTTTATGTACCTGGCCCCTGTGCTTAGTAAGTGTAATGTCAAATCCTTCTTGTACGTCTCTTGGTGTGAGCTCTTTCTTAACTTCTTCCGTATGTGGCTGTGAAAATCACAAGATAAAAGGATGAAATGGAAGCTATCGACCCTTTCTTATGTCCATTTTTCATGTTAATGAAAATAAATTTCATTTGGTAAAATACCTGATGAAATTCAATAAGAAGATTATTGCCGACAAGATATCTTTCCACTGAGAGAGCAGCAATGCATCCTGATCCGGCTGCAGTTATGGCTTGCCTCCATTCATGATCCTACCAAAAATATTATAAATTAAAGGAATGCATGAAGATGATTTGCAAATTAATAGTAAGTTTATATTGATATAAAAAAGGGATAATGTATATGGTATAATAGAGGTCACCCAATTATTTAGCTGTTTTCATCAAGGCTACTCATATACTGAACTACTTGGATGACAATAAAGCCGTTAAAATTTTAAAACGAGAAAAAAAGACCTTTCATGAGGTGTCAATATGTTACGGGTTAAAATTTTATATTATGGGTTGAAGTTTTGTATCTTCCTAAAAAATACCGGGTGCTTTGTTATGCTTTTGACTGGAATTGGGATCAAATGATGCCACATACATACTTGGAGTGGTCTACAAACTAAAAATTTACACTTTTTTGGTGTAAAGACAACAAGTTTCTGAAATATGCTCACACCAAATTTGTTTCAACTCCCTAGTATGCATCAAAGTTTTAGACCACATTTTTTCAATTGTAATTTTGATTTATATGATAACTTGTTTCAGATAAATTATTTCATTTAGAAAAATAAACACGTTAATTAAATGATTTTAATTCATATACAAATTATTTAGAAAAACAGAAAACTTATATTTTCAAAGGTCTCGTTGAAAAAAGTAGAATACTTGGGTGATCTCCACATATATCATCCCTAAAAATATTGAAGTAAGCAAGGTACCAAATGTAAACAGAATAACAAAGTTTGGTATTTTATACTATGGTATTACCTGAACATCTCCAGCAGCAAACACGCCTTCTAAAGAAGTCTCTGCAGATCCTTCTTTAACCAAAATATAACCCGCGCTATCAAGGTTGATTTGACCTTGTAATAACTGGCTGTTTGGGGAATGACCAATTCCATAGAATAATCCTTTAGCTTCCAGCACAGCTTCCTCCCCGGTATCATGTTTCTTGATTTTTATGCCCGACATTTGTCCTTTTGTGTTGCTGACAACATCCACTGTCTCCGTGTTGTAGTGCACTGTGATATTTGGATTGTCAAGAACTCTGAAACATTCGCCAGAATCAACCTGTTAAAAAAACATTCAGGGAGTTGAAAACTAAAAAATATTAATTCTTGAAAATTTGGTTGACCTAATTTGTAATAACCCTTGACCAAAAATCCTATAAGCATCTAAGAATAAATGGTAAGAAAAAGGTATTGTAATTTTATTTGAATGATTGATGAATTTTAGAAGCTGCCGATAAGACCCTCTATGGCAAGCAAATGATTCGCCTAAGGTGTTTGTTTTGAGAAAGAAAAGATCTAACATATTTTTGGTATAATTAATTGATTAGAATCGAACTAACAAAAAGCTGCAGATTTTGTTGATGAAGGATATCTATAAGAGCAGGGTTGAGGCTTGCATGATGAAAAATGGATTAAGTCTTAAAGATATGTTGTTGATTGTATATTTGATGATGATAAAGTGTGCTGGAATTGTTGTGGTAAACTTTGCATGAAAACATGAACCTTACTAGGTTTAAGGCTTACCTGGAACTCGTTTACAGCTATGTAACCCAAACAGTTACATCACAGGCTTTAGCCGTAAACTAAAAAAGGTGTGGACGTGACAAGTGACGTTGAACAGTACAGAAGTGAATGAAATAAAACCAAAGTCGTTACTCAGTAAGACATGACATATTTTGTCATTTTAAGTTATGTAACGATACTACAACAAATTACTGTCCTTTACGACCAAAAAAAAAAAAAAGTCATGCATCGGATTGTAATGAGATCTTGAAGTTTTTATATCACGATCTACTATAAATGAAGGAAATTTTTAGAATGCACGTTAGTAGAAAACATGTGTTTGGAACTCTTAACAAACACTAATAGGCCAAACTTATACAAATAAGGGTTAGTGCATCAGAAAGTAACCAATGATGGTCTCCGCTTTCTGTTTTGGTTAACATACATCCAACTTAAGGCAACACCAATGCCATGTGAGGGAAAAAGTCAACACGGCCAAACTTATACAAATTAACTATCATTCTATTGTAAAATATATGCATATTAGAATAACAACGCAAATAGTAAGAAGAATTAAACACGTAAAACTAGAGTTGTTGTTTTGACCTGCTTATTTATAAACAGGTTAACTTGGTTTGTGCAATATCTTAAAGGGTCAAACAAAAAACTACCTTTAGGGCAATGGTTAAGAGTCTAACTTCCATCCATTTTTTAGAAGAAAAAAAAAATTTAACTAGACCAACCACTAGTCGGTTTAATAACCACTGAATGATTCTGAGCAATTCATCAACAAAAGTTAGTTTCTAACTACCAACTACCTATAGGTGGTAATGGAAATTATGCTCCCTAACAGCTACAGTTAGAAACTTAGAAACCCTTTATTTTAATATTTTGATTATCATTACTTACGGAATAATAATTGATAATTGACATTCAATTATTTACGAACTTTAGAAAAAAATCGACAAAAAGATGACCCAACCTCTTTTCAACTCATACTAAACAGTGAGTTGTTTCAAACCAAACCCATTATGAACCAATCAAATTCATATATTAAAAAAAATAGATTAAATGTAGATGAATTGAAATTATGACTGACCTATCTTGCATAGCTTTTGATGCCCTCATTTGATCTCTGCGTACAAGTAAATGAACATGTCGAGCATATTTAGTCAGATATATTGCTTCCTCAGTAGCTGTATCACCTCCACCTACAACCGCAAGAACCTGACCCTTGAAAAGTGGTGAAGCTCCATCACAAATTGCACACGCACTAATTCCCCTACTCCAGAACTCCTCTTCACGAGGTAAATTCAATCTTCTGGCAGTTGCTCCTGTAGCAACTATAATACTATGGCATTTCACCTGGAAAAAAAAATTGATGTTCTTCTTAAAGACTACAGGATGTTTTATCAGATAGAAGAAAGTTACTCGTTAGAACAAAAAAAGCTTGAGAACAAAAGAACTCATCTACACCCTTGGATCCAAGATGAAGAGATTGAATATTTTCACATGTGAATAATGTCATGTATTTCTTAAATGTTATGAAATATTCACATGTTATACACAATCTTGGCCCTTCATTTGTTTTCCAAGGTGTTTTTTTGTTCTATTGCTTCTTTCGAGAAAATTGTGATGGTGACAAAATGCCCCTAAATTTAAAGCTTTTGTTTTATCTAGAGTTGTAAAATTAATTGAATCTACCATAATATGTTTCTATCTAGATTTGATTCTTTATAGTAGATTTAGGTGCATTTTGTCATTTTTACAACGCTAGATGTGACAAAACTTTTAAAAACTAGGGTAGCCATCATGGCCTATGTATATATCATGCCCTAATTTTCTATTTATGTTTGACACAATTACAAAACTAGCTAATAAATTTAAATATTCACATGCTAATAAGGTTAAGCATCACCTTGCGATCAGTACTTTGCACGGTAAAAGGACGGTTATTCACATCAATAAATTCTACATCCTCTTGATAAAGCTCTGCTCCCCAACGCTCAGCTTGACGACGCATCCTATTAAATGAAACATTAGTAATTTAAGCTCCAAAACGTCTATTTAGTCGTAAAAAAATTTCAGCTTAAAGAATAAATTATATATACCAGCATATAATTATAGTACTTCTGTAGGTGGCGAAATGAGTAATTTATGTGCGTGCCGGGGTTGGGTTGACCCAGGCACTCCTTTTGTGAATTAATTTACATTTCTATATACATAATTGAAGTGCCATGTATGATTAGAACAATTACATTTTTTAGCTTTTTGCAGAAAATGTCAATGAACTTTTTAATTTGTCCCAGTTTAGTCATTGTATTTTACTTTTGTACACTTGAGACTTGAGAGAGGATTCAGTAAAAGATGTTTCCAGTATGGAGCTAGTTTGTTATTGTCATATAAAGTTTAATAATATACAAAAATCTACCTTTTCTACACATAAATTCAACATTTTTTATATGAATATTATCATTTTTTACAACCGGAATTTTGCATACAAAATTACCCAAACGGGACATAAAGTCGTCTTTTAATGACTTGTATATACAATAGTACAACAACAGTATAATGAATAAAATGGAACAAATGAAAATGTATGTTGATGTTTATGTGCAAAAAGACTTGTATTTGTTGGAATAAAATGATTTAGAAGTTTTATGATTCCATAAGATATACTTTGAGGGACATTCAACATGCTCCGTTTAATTCTAACTTTCTTGATTTTACAAGTTTGTCCTGTTATAAATAACATACAACCTATAACCTGATTACCTGAATTGACACATTCATGAGGAAATTGCCACTTGTAATTTCAAAAAACAATATATATTAATAACTTACCGATCCATCAAGTCTGGACCAGTAATTCCATCTGGAAAACCTGGAAAGTTCTCGACTTCAGTGGTGGTCATCAATTGTCCACCAGGAACACCCCCAACTTGATATCCTTCAAAGACTACAGGTTTCAAATTGGCACGCGCTGCATAAATTGCTGCTGTGTATCCAGCTGGACCTGACCCTATGATTACCAAATTTTCAACATCTCGCCCTGCTGAAACAAAAGATTAAGTTGCATGAGCAAACTAAAGCTTCAAGTCTATTTAGGGAAGTCAGTCAGATATTGCATCATCATTCAGTAGATCTCTAGAAACTTTTAGAAACATCCAGATTACAAACGTGATGCCCATATTTAATGGCAAATTAATTCATTATTATAATATAGACCCTAAGGAAGCAAAGTGAGATTATAAACTTTTTGAGTCCCTTTACATCCAATATACAAAAGAAGTCCTAAAACAAAAGTTATGTACCAGCCACCTCCTCCAATGCACTGTTTGTATCATGAATGTACACATAGACGTGTTCGGAAAACAAACACTTCCAGCTTGTGAGTTGTGATAATACATACAGATGCAACATCAGTTGGTGTTATTGTGTTAACTTTTATCTGTAACCTAAGTTATTCCAGGCGCTCTATTTCTATAGCCATAAATACAACTCATACCAATGTGTTATTTGACAAAATTGAAACCTAACAGTAGTCTAACACAATGTTTGCAATAAAATCCAACATACAATTCATACTGAAATCCTAATTTCAGAATGCAAGCAGTTCTGTTGATGATGAACTCATAATCCTAATAGAACTATACAAAAATATTATAACCGTATAGATGTAGTTTCAAAAAAAAGAGTTAGGGACCTGAAGATGTAGGTTGGTCTGAGGATGATGAAGCTGAAGCTCGTAACAACGAACGGCGGTAGCTGGAGAATCGAGCGCCGATGGAGTCAAAACGAAGAGTGGCGGCGCGTCGACGAGTCAATCCGAGTAAGATGCTGTTAGCGGGAGTTATAGCGGAGGTAGGTCGGCCGTTGTTTCCGATGCCGATTCCGATTCCGATTCCGATTCCGATGCCATTGGCAATCTGAGCAGCAGTGGTCGCCATTGGTTTCGGACCATACAATATTCCCCAACCCAACCCAGATAACAAGGAGCACACACAACAACACGCACCAACTGTGTATGTGTGTGTTTATTTATTTATATAAAGTTATATACGATTTGAGTCTATGTCCTTTGAGTTCATTTTTTTTTTTAGGTATTAACAAATCTAGTTTAATGGTTGTATTTTTTTATTATTTTAGTTCTTAACACTAACGGGTTAAAATTTTATGTTAACTTTAAAGGTGTTTTAGTCATTTTACATATAAAATACTATTTTACTAAATTGATAAATTTATTTTATTACAAAGACCAAATATATATAATTCATCAAACTTAAAATAAAATATATCCCTCATCTATGCATTAAACTAACATTCACAATATGACTAGAATGCGTAAGTATGATGCACATGTGCATTAAACTTGCACGCATCTAATCTAATCCGCATGTGCAATCACGACTATGGGTGTGTCCATTGAGCATTGGTGCAACTGCTTGGGCTATGGTTTGAAACAGTGGACCGTAGCAATCCATCAAGTTTTCTTTTGAAAACTCCATTTTCTTGATTCCACAACCTTTCAAGACTAAACTTCAATATTTTAACGTTTTCTATTCAAAATATCTCTGGGAAGTAGTTAATGGATCAGAACCAACAATACCGAAGAATGATACGTGAGGAGCAATTAACAAGTGGAAAATTAAAGTTGGGAAAACAATGTTTTTGCTAAAGACGAAGGTAGAAGAAGAAATCCTGGATCACTTTCGAGACTTAGAAACGCCTAAACAGGCCTAGGATTGTCTCGCAAGTCGCAATACTGTTTTCCAAGAAGAACGATACCCGTCTCCAACTCTCTGAAAACGAGTTACTCTCTGTTAGTCAGAGAGAGACGACGATTCCTCAAGAAACAAAGAATTCCTCTAGAAATGAATGAACTACTCAAGATTAGTGACAATGACGAATATATTGAAAAAGTGTAACTCTGTGTTTATTGAGAGAATGTTGTAATCGCATGTGTACAATTACAAGAAAGAATGAATCCGAAAGTCCTTTTCTAGTCTAAATATCCTAATATTTATAGACGTCTGGCCGCTACATGCGTCCATCCAAGCGCTCCCTTAGCTTTGACACATCTTGTCAAAGCATATGCAAACATCACAAAGAACCTAGAGGACTTGATTAATCCTTTCCGGATATGTTTATACAAACGAAATATCCATTATATCATCACCGAGCACCGTAGCCCCACCCACCATCTCCTCCGGCGATTGAAGCCCCACCGAAGCCATCATCCTCTCCGACAACCATACCCCCACGTGGTGATGACGATGGCCATTTCATCCGTCTTCGCTGATGATCCATATCCAGCTTCGAACTCGGACACAACCATAAAAGTTTTGATTTAATTAATCAAAACGTGTTTCGGAGCTAATACAAGGGCACAAAAAAGTGCCACTCAAAATAATATAGATATTTTGTAATTAATACGGTGGTACATAAAAAAGTGCCATTGAAAGATATATATATATATATATATATATATATATATATATATATATAATATATATATATATATCTTTCATTCTAATAAAGCAATAAGTTGGGTGTCACATGTCATTTTTCTAGGGCCTCCACCTAAGCTTGTCCACTTGTCAACACCACACTTAATTTTAAATTTTCCTCATTTAAGAATTCAAAATTTCCAAATTTAATATTTCAACTTTCTAAATCTAAAAGTCAACATTAAATTTAATTAAAATGAATTATAAATAGTTATTAATATTCT
Source organism: Deinandra increscens subsp. villosa (assembly GCA_039602395.1). NCBI lineage: Eukaryota > Viridiplantae > Streptophyta > Magnoliopsida > Asterales > Asteraceae > Deinandra > Deinandra increscens. The sequence goes on along the minus strand of JBCNJP010000014.1, from coordinate 28,610,594 downwards.
TTAACTATATATTTACATAAATTATTTATTAACTAACTTACCAAATTATAAATTATTTGAATTTTCTAATATTAAGAGATGTAACACTCAATTTTTTAATTTATAATAATAGTTACTATTATTTATTAATCAAAAATATTATATATTAGGATGGTTGATTTATTTAATTAAAATATTAAAATGTCAAACACCCTTTTATATTCTGAAATATAACTTTTATTAGTTCAAGTATCATATTCAACATGTTTTAATTATCATTTAACATTCTCTGAAAATTCAAATAACCCTAAATAATAATAACTTTTATTATTGTAATTCTCAACACATTTTAAAGTAAACCATTAAGCAATTTATTTTCCAACTGCGATATACAAAATACTCTAATTTACTATATTCTATAAAAATAGTACTTTTTACTTAACTGCTATAAAATAACTATTGAATAAAATCTCACAGTTAATTCATAATTTTTAAATCTCATATCATTTTTTAAAAGTTATCTCATATTATGAATATTTATTCAACCCGTGTAGTACACGGGTTACTAACCTAGTATATATATATATACTTTGTACTTGAGGCTGCAACACATAAAAAGTGTCACTAAAAACCCTGCTAGATTGTGTGACACATAAAAATGTGCCAGTAAAAACAATTAGTGACACTACTTGTAGCGACAATTTTCTTGTGTGCCACACATTTATACACCGGCCTTCAGTGCAGTTTTTTTGGTTTTCTATGGCACTTTCTGTATGTAGTATGGCATTTTATTTGTAGTAACCGTTTATCAACTGATTATTAGACATAGTTTATCAAACCGTTTATAAAAAAAGTATGATATAAGGGCCCATGTTTTTAAATTCACTTGAGCTTCCAAAAGACTTGTTTAGGCCCTAATCTTGAAGGTCGTGTGGGTGAGTCGTAATTTTTATTCTCCCATGTACTTGCCTTAACTCGCGCAACATAATAAACATTTTAGGGATTTTTTTTTTTGAAAAAAAAAAGATATCTTGTTTTATGTATTTGTAAAACGGTCATGTGAATTCGTAAAGAAAAATTAGATATTTAAAGTTTCTATTGTTTATCCCGAGCCGAACCGGATCATGTACCGACCAGAACATATAACCCGAAACATACATGGTGACAAGAAAAGAAGAAAAATGAATTATGGGTCGCGTGACTTTTTTTTCCCTATATATATATAATATTTTCAAGCTCGACCACTGGGTGCGGAAAAATTACTCAACCGATCGATCCGACCGATCAATATAGAGTGTACGTAGCAGCTCTACTAGTGTACCTTATTTCACTTATAATAATTTTGGATGATTAAGGTTAAGAAGCCGCAGATCGAATTAATGTGTGTGTTTGTTTGATTAACGAGATGTTTACCCCTCCCCCCTCCCGCGCGTTGCTGCGGGGTTGAATTTGTATACTGAACGAAAGTAAAAAAGGTTAAGCCATATAAAACGTAAAAGTTTAAAAGTCACGTGATGAAAGTATAAAAGTATAGAAGTATACTAAAAGCGAAAGTAGAAAAGTTAAAAGTTTCGTGATCAAAGTAGAAGACAAAAAAAACTTAAAACAAAAAAAAAACTTTAAAAGTTAGAGGGTTCATAAAAATTAAGGAGTATAAAACGTAAAAATCTAAAAGTCATGTGGTGAAAGTATAAAACTATAAAAATATATTAAGTTAAGTGGTATAAAACGTAAAAGTCAAAAGTCTCGTGGTGAAAGTATTTAACTATAAAAGTATATTAAAAACGAAAATAGAAAAGTTAAAAGTATAGTGGCCAAAGTAGAAGACAACAAAACTTAAAACAAAAAAAAGGTTTAAAAGTTAGAGGGTAAAAAAGTTAAAGGATATAAAACGTAAAAGTTTATAAGTCTTGTAGTGAAAGTATAAAACTATAAAAATATACTAAAAACGAAAGTAGAAATGTTAAAAGTTTTGTGGCCAAAATAGAAGACAACAAAACTTAAAATAAAAAAATCTTTAAAAGTTAAACGTTACAAAACGTAAGAGTATGAAACATATGTGGCCAAACTATAAAAATCAAAAGTTTACTATTTCATTAAAATGAAAAAGAAATTGTAAAAGTTTAGAAGTAGAAAACGTCAAAGCAACAAAGTGTTGTGGCCAAACTTTGTTAAAGCAAAAAGTATACTATTCATCCACCAATTTTCATTGTTATATATATAATTAGTAGCATTTAAGTTCAATTTCATGGCCAACATGAATACAAAATCCGGTCTTACATATTAATTAATCATTACTTTTTTAACTAGTTATTTAGCCAGTAATACTATATGCATTGATGATTAAAAACAAGAAGAAAAAGATTTATGAAGTAAAGGTAGCATGAGATGTCCATCATATACATAGACATATATGGTTACCGAAATCAATCAAGAATGTTTATATATAGGTAGATAGATAGTTAGAAGGAACATTGTATATATCAAACTCCATTTTTAAGCCCGTAGTCTCTCCTATATAGCTAGCATTCTGTAATTTGTAAGATCTAACCCGAATCAACCCTACCACGCTTGATCCCCCCAAACATCATCTTTGTGGGGTCTCCGTAGCCCAAAAGTCCTGCCAGCCCTTGGTCCATCGCCTCTTTTATGTGTATAACCGGGGGTACTCTTTTATGTAAAAGTCATCGAAACGGAATCGCGTAAAACCCGCGTGTTTCGCCAAGCCAGGAATATCCCACTCATCGTAGGGTTTATATTTTTTGTGGGTAATATGAACCTCGATGGTACGATCAGTTAATAATTTAGCGGCATTGTTGAGAAAGCATCTCACTAAAGATATATGTGCACTGCAAGTGTCATCAGTTAGTTAGAAATTGAATTTATAACAAAAATAATTAAAACAAAAGATTAAATATATAGCGCGCTAGACGGTACCTTTTGACTGCGAAGTCAAATTCGGTCTTCTCACGGTAAAACGCAGAATGATGAAAGTTGTATATGATTAGATCAAAGTTTTTTCCTGCCAGCAAGGGATGATCTTTCATTCTAGGGGCGTCCATGGACGCCATGGATGACTGAAGCAGCAAGATCACGAAGGCCATATATATGATTCTTTGCGTACATGTATTTGTCAGTCCATTGTGCTGTTGGTTGTCGTACATGATAACCGACATTAACTTCATTATGGGTTTTAAAGGAAAACAACCAAGAATAAGTTAAAAAGAAACTAGAAACTCTCAACTGTAAGAATCAAACGAAGTTGCGACGATTTTTAACCCGTCGGTCAGAGCCTGTGCGATTGAGAAGGAGAATGAAAAGTCGTTGTCACCAACTGTTAAATATGCGTTGATTCTTGGAGTACTCACTCCATTTGTTCACCTTGGATGTTGAGGAGGAGGCCAACATTCTTGAGAAGAAGGAGGATCGGGGGATGAGATGAAGCGGTGTTGCGCGTGGTGGGTTTTCAAGAAGATCAGACTAGCGTATGGGATCACCAACCACCTTTTTATAGCTACCGATAGGTGATTAGTTTAAGTTAATCCCCACCCACGCGCCTCCCGACCCCCTCTATCTGTTGGAGCGTGGAATAGCCTTCGTCTTTATTCATTCACTTTTTTTTTGAAAATAATTAACCTCCTCGTTCAACGTCGTCTATATCTTCTTTAGAGATGATGACATGTTCCATTTACACCACTCACGTGTTGACACTGTGTCATCTTTAACATGTATATTTTTTTAGGATACATGTCTTACTCTCTAAGTATCTCCAACACTATAAATGCATTTTCTTCATTCACAAGAAAGGGCATTCACAACTCACCGCATCTACGTTTAACACACACTTAACACTAACCACTTAATCTAATTTCTTCATATTGTTATGGTGTTCATAACTTGACCCTAAAGCATTGTTACAATAGTGCAACTGTTTTGTGTCGTTGTGTTATCCTATAGCAACGCGCGCATTGAAAAAACTAGTTTCTAACAATTGTAAAGTTGGAAAAACAATCATCAAAGTATGAGTAATATGGTAGCACATTGGCGGCATGATGTTTCCTCTCATAATCATTTTCCATATAGACCACATTGTCATTGTAAAGTACGCATAGCATCCGGCTGGAGAAAACACAAATGCTGAAAATACTTTACATGCTTAGTGTCACGGAGTAATTCTGTTAACTCACATGCGGCTCTTAGTCTCGTACTAAGATCAGCCTTAATGAATAATGAGCAACGATTCTAAGCGGCTATGCAGCAGAATTGGAAGATGTCACACCTCAACCAACGACGGAATACGTCGGAGCGCGATGATTGTCCAGATGCACACAACACTAATTTAAATGTTGTGATATTCTTAATCAGCCCATTTCATAACATTTAAATGTGACATAATCCGAACATAACAATCCAACATAAACAAACATAATAAGTGTTTAATTTATTCAGGTCACACTAAAGCCCATGCGTCCTAATGGTGATAAGCAAACTTCACGTCATATTGCGTTACCTGCAACATGTACAACATACGGGTCAACTATGAATAGTTGGTGAATAAACATAGGTTTGTGTATAGCATAAGTGTAAAGTAATGCGATCCATGAGTTAGTGTAAGTTCACATATGATAAACGCGTAATGAAATAAAGCATAATAAGTGAGCATAATCCAACCCTTGACAATTAGGTTTTCAATCACCCGGCGCCTACCAGGCAAGCTAGGTGGGCTTCTCAAGCCAATATATCTATCATTGTCACCTCGACCTTTTTAGTGTTAATAATTACGCGTAAAGTATGAGTATGAGCATGAGTATGAGCACAACCACAGCAATAAATCACACAAGTCTAACATATTGAAACATACGTAACAAACATAGAGTTGCATTTAGTTTGATATAGAGTAAAATGTAAAGAGCTTGAGTTTGATATAGCGTACTTGTTGCACCCCAAAACAATAAAAAGAAAAAGGGGCTATGAATACTCACTTTGAATTGCCGAAGTGAACCTCACGAATAGAAAGGCTCGAGATCACGGGTTTGGTCATATTGTATGAAAGATAGGATGTTATGGCTTGTAGTTTGGTCGGGAGTTAGAGTTTTGTCAAAAGGTATAAAGATTGGTTCCTTTTGTTTAGTGCACTATTTTGATAATTTGGACAGCTTGTAGGTTGTGACTTTAAGTTTGTTTTTAAGGTATCAAATGTCTTCTAAAAATTACCAAATTTTACAGGTTGTTAGTTTAAAGTATTCGAACAACTTTTGTTTAGAAGGCGTCTTGAGAAAACGTTAAGAACTAGCTCAAAACAGCCTCACAAAACAGAAGGTACTGAAACACGCACCCATCTTGCGTGGGCTGTTGTGAAGTCCTCGGTTTGAATTAGAAGATGAGTAAATTACCGTTGGAAAGATAACTCGATGAACTTAATCGTGAAGTCGGATTTTGTCCAGTTTTAACTTGTTATGACCAAGATATGACCGCTTAAAGTCGGACAAACATTCTGTCCAAATTTGTAATAGTGCATGATTAAAGGTTTTTAGTCGTTGTTTTATGATATATAATCGGTTTTATTAAATGGAGACTTAGTGGCCAAAATTTAATTCACCAGACATCCTTGGAATGGATTTAGGACATATTGTCCCCTGGCATACACTTGTTGTAGAACATAAGTCACTAAGTTAAAATGAAGCACGATTAAATGTTTTCGGTCGTTGTTTTATTATATAAAAATGGTTTTATTAAATGGAGACTTAGTAGTCAAGCTTAATTCACGAGACATCCTTGGAATGGATTTAGGACATATCGTCCCCTGGCATACACTTGTTGTAGAACATAAGTCTCCAAGTTAAAATGAAAGAGAGGTGACAACATATTTAAATAACATTTGTTTTTAGGGAAAACACTTAAACAAGGTTCATGATCTTTGGATGGATCTTGGAACTTCACCATTTTAGATCCTCATGGGGCTCTTGGATCATGTTATACCATCTTATGAACTTGTGTAAGTATTAGTTTTAAAATAAAAACACAAGAGATTAAACAAGTAAAAGAATGTTGTTGAATCTAATTTATAGTTTTGAGTGTGCCTTAGTTAGTGATGTTAGAGAAGCTTTAAAGATGAAAAAATGAATATTAGGTTTCATTAAGTGGGTATAAAGATGTTACTTACAATGAGTGAAGATTTAGAGTGAGCTTACAGAGAAAAGATTTAGAGGAGGAAGAGCAACATGAATATAGGTTGAACGGGGGTGAAATAAGGTGAAAATAATGGAGGGGAAGTGGGGGAAGTAATGGGTGAAGTTGGTTGAGTGATTTGGGGGGGGGGGGGGTGTTTAATAGCCAAAACCGGTACTTTAGCACGGGCCGTGTTGCTTGGAGCACGGGTCGTGCCGGTCAGAAGGCTGTCAGACGCAAAAGACAAAATCTCGTCGGGGCAACACGGGGAGTGCTAAGTATGGCACGGGCCGTGTTAAACTTAAATCATGGCAACATAACCTCATAGTCTTCTTCCTCTCGTCGAGATACTCGACATTCACTATTCATGGACGCCGTAACTCATTTTCTAGCCCGAGATATGCCCCTGTTAAGTTTTTAGGCGGTCACTGAGCACACCTTCAACTTTTAGCATCTGCGCTTCGGGAAATGGTCGAGTATTAGCGTTATCACTTTGTTTTACTAGTAGTATGGGTTCACCGATAAAAACATGATTCGAGTTGCAAAATAGGCGTATATTATAGAAGACTCGTAATCAAGTAAACTTTATATATATATTACAAGAGAATGTTACATGAGACCTTTAAAACCTTTACAAGGTGTTTTGTGAGTTTGAGAGGTGAGAAGCACAAATGAGGGCTCTTCATATTTATATTCGCTAGCCTAACGTTCTAGCAAGATCTAGAATCTTCCTATCTCTAGAAAATTCCCAACAAATATCAAGATATTTACAAGGAATATCTAGGCATTTCTAAATCACCAATTTCTATGAATATTTCGATGGAATATGATTCTTGAATTCTTTAACCCATTCTGAAACTTTCCATAGTCATGATCCATCAAAGAGAACTTTAAAAAATCTCCAAAAATATTAAGCTACAATTTATAATTTAGACGGGTCGTGACATTAGGCTGGTGTTATACCAGCCCGCAATGCCACATCACCAAAGATGGGCCAATATTCCTACTCCTCCCATTGTGTCACATCATTGAAACCCCGTGCATCCATTAGCAAGCTTCACTGAAAAGTGTTTGTTGGAGGGGGAGGGGGGAGGTCACGGATCCTAATCCCGCGGGGTCTGCGACTAGTCGCTTCGCCAGTGCCTGCATCTCCATTCTTCCTTAATTGTATTCATCAATGAGCAACATAACGACCCAAAACCGAAACATTAACAATACGACATACCATAATGTTGTATAAGATCTGGGTGGCAAATTTCGACATAACCTGATCCTGACACGAAAAAATTAAGTTTTGTGTTTACATATTTAACTTGTTTAAAAAAAAATGTGCCGTGTTCGTGTTGACCTGTTTAACCCGTTTAATTAACTCTTTTTTTACAACTTACATTTTTATTAAGATGCTAACAACTTTGATTATTACTTCTTTAACCGATCAACCCGTTTGAACACACTTAGATAAACATGTTAAATGGGTTGTGTTCAAGTTATACAATTTTAAATGCCGCGGAGGTTAGGGTTGATATATTTATTTAACACAGAAAAAAAAGTGTCATGTTCTGCTTGATTTATCCAACCCGCCAACCCAACACGATATAATTATACTCCTCTATATAACTATAGATAAGCCTAAATTGGGGAGTTTTTGCCATCTTACCATTACGTTGAGGGTCTTAAGTGAAAGTGAAGAAGATGCTTCCCTTAGTTTGTGTCATCACCGTCGAACCTGCGCTCCTGCCGCCGCCGCCGCCTCTTCCTATATAAATCTCCTCCACGATTCCATTCTCCGAAACCCAAAACTAGATCTCCCCAATCTCAAAACGAAACCCTAATGAGACGACAATGGTGGAACTACCTACACAAAACATAACGAATCGTTCAACATCAATCAATGAAGAAATTCTCTTCATCTCTCATTCACAAACCCAGATTCCGTCACTTCTCATCATCATCATTATCTCGCTCAACCACAATCTCAACCGAAGTATCAAGCATCGTACATTCCGTAGATCCGATGGAACCAGCACTCGAACAAGTGGTCCCATTCCTCTCCCCTGAAATCATCACATCCGTGCTTCAAAATCAGCAAAATCCATATCTCTGTTTCCGTTTCTTCGTCTGGTCCGCGAGAAGAAAGCAGTTTCGTAGCTGGAGTTCTCATAATTTGATGATTGACATGCTCGTATCGAACAATTTGGATGTTTTCGATGCGTATTGGAGAGCTCTTGACGAGATTAAGAAATTAGGGTTCCGAATTTCGTCTGATGCGTTCGCTGTTTTGATTGCTGGGTACTGGGAGATGAAGAGTGCTGAGAAAGCAGTGGAATCGTTTGGTAAAATGAAGGAATTTGATTGTGAACCTAATTTATTTACTTACAATTTGATTCTTCATATATTGGTCAATAAAGGAATGGTTTTGTTAGCTTTAGCTGTGTATAATCTGATGTTGAAGTTAAACTGTCATTTGAATTGTGCAACTTATAGTATTTTGATTGATGGGTTATGCAAAAGTGGGAAGATTTCTGATGCACTCGAACTGTTCGATGAAATGTCTGAGAGAGGTATCATGCCTAGTAAGATCACTTATACTGTTGTTATCTCAGGGTTATGCCAAGCTAAGAGGATTGATGATGCCTACAGGTTGTTTGAAAACATGAGAAGTAGTTGTAGTAAGCCAGATTCGGTTACGTATAACGCATTGCTTAATGGGGTTTGTAAGTTGGGTAGAATGGATGAGGCTTTCGTTCTTTTAAAGAATTTTAAGAACGACGGTTTTGCTCTTGATTTAAATAGTTATAGTTCCTTTATTGACGGGTTGTTTAGAACTAAAAGGTTCAAAGAAGCTCACGATATGTTTCAGAAAATGATTGATGCCGACATCACACCTGATGTCGTATTGCACACGATCATGATTCGAGGGTTATGTGATGAAGGTAGAGTACAAGATGCGTTTAAGATGATAAAAGAAATGACTGATAGAAATTTGGTGCCTGATACTCAAGCCTATAATACATTGATCAAGGGGTTTTGTGATATGGGTCTGCTGGATGAAGCCCGCTCGCTAAAACTTGAAATTTCTGGTGTTAATGAGTTTCCGGATACTTTGACTTACACTATTCTTATATCCGGTATGTGTAGATATGGTTTAGTGGGAGATGCGGAAAATATATTCAATGAAATGGAAAAATGTGGATGTGTACCTTCTGTTGTGACGTTTAATTCTCTTATTGACGGGCTTTGTAAATCCGGTGAGCTTCAAAAAGCTCATCTTTTGTTTTACAAAATGGAAATTGGAAGAAATCCTTCTTTGTTTCTTCGGTTAACTCAAGGTTCAGATAGAGTTGTTGATAGTGGGAGTTTGCAAACATTAGTGACCAAACTATGCGAATCAGGCTCCACCCTAAAAGCATACAAGCTTCTTAATCAGCTTGCTGACACTGTAATGATGCCAACTATCACAACTTACAATATCTTGATCAATGGTTTGTGTAAAGCAGGGATATTAGATGGTGCTTTTAAGCTTTTCAAGGAGCTTCAGTTGAAGGGTAACATGCCTGATTCGGTTACTTATGGGACACTCATTAATGGGCTCCAAAGTGTTGGGAGAGAAGATGATGCATTCATGCTCCTAGAACAAATGGTGGGAAGTGGATGTAAACCGACTCCAGCCGTTTATAAAACACTCATGAAATGGTCTTGTAGAAGGAAGAAAACTTTTGCAGCTTTTAATTTATGGTTAAAGTATTTGAAAAGCCTACCGAAACGAGATGAAAGGGTTATAAACTTGGTTGAAGGTTATCTCCAGAAAGGTGAAATAGAGAGACCTGTGAGATTATTACTTGATATGGATATAAAGTTGCAAGATCTGGATTCAGCACCCTATACAATTTGGCTAATTGGATTTTGTCAAGGGCGTAAAACGAAAGAAGCCTTAACGTTACTATCTATTTTGAAGGAATATAACATTAATTTGACACCTCCAAGTTGTGTGATGTTAATTAGTACTCTTTGTAGAGAAGGGAAATTTAGTTTGGGGGTTGAAGTTTTTCTCTATGCATTGGAAAGAGGTTTCATCTTGAAACCAAGAATTTGCAATAATTTGATTAAATCCCTTATTCAATCTCGAATTATAGCATATGATGATGTCTATGCTCTTATGGAGAAAATGGAGTCTTGTGGGTATGATTTGGATGTCTATCTTGATGACAGAACAAAGTTTCTTTTACACAACCGAAGAAAACAAGAAAGACGACGAAATGTGTTAACAAGATGAGGATGCTTTGCTTCACACACGAAACGTGTTGGATCGCTGCTGTTGTAAAAGTCAACTGAGGTACATTATCATTTGATTTTAGTCAACGTTACAAAGTGGTAGTGGATGGTAGGATGTTTTGATGTGTTTATAGAGGTTTTCAAATTTGCAACCTACTATCTTTGTGTAGGTTAAAATAATTGTTGAATGTACTTTTTATAGCAAATTCTAGTTTCATATCCACACAGTTTCTGATAAATTTGTACGGAATCTGACCTGGCGGTAAGAGCTCCAGATGGCGGATTCTATACTTGATTTGCATGTTTTTTTTTTTTTTTTTTTGCAAGATCCAAATCAACTGGGAGTTCTTATGTTATGCTGTTGTTAATCTTCTTTTATGCTGTTGTTAAATCTTCTTTTAGATTAACCAATGGGGTCATTGTTGTATATTGGCTAATTGCTGAAATCCTGCAAATGAAAAGCTACAGTGCAGTGCCTGGAAATGACTATCCTGCAACAAAAGTTCATATAACAGTTGATTTTTGATGTTTTTAAGAGGCAAATATGAAAACTGGTGTATTTGATATTTTTTAAGTTTAATAATAAGGTTTAGGCCCTGTTTGGTAGCATCTGAGTAGCCTCTTAATGGCTCAACGTCTGAATCGGTCAGATTCAGAGCGTTTGTTTGCCATCTCTAAATTGCCTCTTATTCGTTCTGGCCTCTTAATAGCATCTTATTCGCTCAGTCCCAGGGCCTAATCTGAATGAAAAAGAAAAATCACGCTGCCCTTCTTCTCCTCCCAAGCGATGACGACATCTCCTCTGGCTGCTCCCTCTGCCCCTTTCCTCCCCTCCGTCCCTCCTTCCCATCTTCAACCAGGGTACGGATTTTCTTCTTCATAATCACTCGAAATCTGTTTTTTACAAGTCTGGGACCCATCTCCTTCTACGGTTTGCTTGTTGAATTTGTGTTGTTGTGGTTATTTTTTTCATTATCATGCTCGAAAGCAATCGATTTTTGCTAATTTGATGTGTGTTTTTGCTTGTTGAATCTGTTATGATGTCTCTCCTTGCTTTGCTGCAAAAGACTGAAATCAAACACTCAGGCCCACAGAGAGCTAATTGGAGCATATCTTAAAGTGGACATGATAGAGAAGGCAATGGAAACATATGAATTAATGAAAGCATCAGGTTGTATACCAGATGAGCTGACCTTAATAA